>CABFWO010007212.1:9194-27122 GCA_902155825.1 Timema genevievae
GGGGGGGGGGTTTCTGTAGAAGGAAGCTGGAGGTAGCTGAACGTTAGCATAACATATCACGACTTTCTGCCGCGGCCCACTTCACACCATATAAAGGTGTCTTACGAGAGGTTTTAAGTATGATAGTGCAGGAATTCTTTGCACCGTTTCATAACGGGTAGAACGGGGTGGAAAGAAGCCCTAGCCTAGGGCCTTTAAAATGTTGGTCTATCACCTTCAATGGCTTGGTAAGATTTGCGAAGTAAGTGAGGCTTAAAATCCTATGAGAAGACTGAGAAGGTGATATAGTCCTCCAACCTCCTTCCCTTTTCTATCCGTGGGAGGTTAATGACAGTTTCTAAAAAATAGGATTGCTCCACAAACTATTTAGAGGGCTTTTTCAAAGGGTGTGGTGAATAATTCAAAGTTAAAAAATTCATTTTTGGGGAGTATAGGGCACGCAAGTTAAGGGCAGTATTTTTGTAATTCTTATAACAAAACAATTTTTTGGTCAAAATAAATCAAATATTTCTCCAGTAAAAACACAAAGTTTAATAATCTTCACATAATGATATCAACAGCTATTGAATATATGTCAAGGGTGTCCTAGAATTTAATGACAACTTTTCCTCTTCACTCGAAAAGTTTGTCATCTAATTCCGCTATGCTCGTGACAGATATTCAACAACTGTTGAGGTCACCCTGTGAATAAAATTAAACTCTATGTTTATATAGAAGCAATATTTGATTTATTTTGGCAAAAAGAAAATTGTTATAAAAACTGAAGAAACACTTACCTTTTCTGGTATTACCTACATCCCCACCTGAAGAATAATTCGGGTCATTTGGTCACTGATCGTTCCAGTTTAGCTCAACCATTTGATTTATTTGCAGCTATACGCAGATATCAGGGAGTCTCCAAACCAACGTGACTGGGTTCGAGTCCCTTCAACACATCAGTGAATATTATAATGGCCACATTGGAGTGCATCAAAGTAGAACTATACCTGATTTGAATAATTGGCCGCATGATCTAAGGCGTCAATTTTCTGGTGAGGGAGAGGTCAATGTTTAGATCACGGATGTATTTACTTATACTTTCAAAAAAGTTTCCTATTCTCCCTCTACGCAAATGTGGGTATATTTCACATAAAATCTCCATTACTCATGCTTACTCCAATAATACAAATCAATTGATATCCCATAAGATAAGTGGTTGATGTTAAAGAGAATTGTTAAAAGTAAAATAATTTTTAGCGCACGGATTTATGATATGAAAAATAAAGATGCAAAATACATACAAATGTGATGTATCCGTGTTGTTCTATATGTGTATTAAGGTAAGTCAAATTTCTTCTATTAGTTTAAAGGTCATAAAAGGGATATACACGCTCATGAATGCACACTCACAAACACATACACATTTTATTCCCCACACATGTGGACCTAGGTATCTTTATAGTAACCACAAATAGGATTGTAGGAGGTTTCATTTTGACTTTGAATTAGGGTTTCTGACTCAGGAGTTTTCGGTATGTGATTCCCGTTAATCTTCTAAATATTTATATTTCGAGTTCTGGGGAAAAAAATGGACAGGACCCGGGAAGTTTGAAAATAATTTGTAATTATAAAAATTGTTTAATTAAATTTATTTAAAAGTCATACATATTTTCTCTCTCTTTTTTTTAACGCTTAATATAAAATATCAATTAAATCATAATGTTGAATATAATTAAAGTCTTTTTAATATGTACAAGTCAGAACAATTGATAAAAGGGTATAAACCTCTTTACCACCCTATTTCTCTTTTTGGTTTCAAGCCCACATTCCATGAACTTCAAATCCTACCCTCTTAATGGTATTGTGACTAGAGATCTACCAATAATACTGACTTTCTCTCATGAGTTCCAAGAGTTTAAAATATTACATCATAAAATTTTCATAAACATTCACACAAACTCGTTTAGAATTGCGAGGGAATGTTGCTGAAAGGAAGCAAAAGGCAAAAAATCAAAAAAATCAAAAAAATCTATATATACCTATATATTGCCATGCTTTATAGAGTAAACCCCTCTTGCGTTCCAGATGCGGCAATTGCTGTTCTTTGTGTGTGTGTATATATATATATATATACCTGTATATTGCCATGCTTTATAGAATAAACCCCTCTTGCGTTCCAGATGCGGCAATTGCTGTTCTTTGTGTGTATGTGTGTATATATATATATATCAATCACATAACTTATTTCAAGAGGTTTGCTTGCGAGTTTTTTTTTTGTTTGTTGGTATTTTCACGATAAACTCGAAAACCATTGAACACATTTCGACAGGATTTTCACTGACGTGTTCTTTATACTTTCAGGACCCAATAAAATTAATGGCATTAAAATATTTTATCTTAAACCACGCGGTCAACTGTTGAGTTCTCCTCTCTCTCCAACTTGATATCCAAATCAACTGCAAATCCAAAGAGAAACTACAGAATACATTAAAGGTTGTTTCACACAATGTGGACAATCATGTTACACTCACACAGTGCTCACATTACGCTCAAATATCGTACAGTGTAACTAAATTGAGAGTTCTTACACTGTAATGAACGCCACGCCCCCACGCACTCAAAATGACCTCCACGATCTTTGTCAAGAATATTTTGAGCACCCCAAATTGAGCTATAGTGTAAACATGAAATGCGCATCATAATCCCAATTTATAATTTGTTTTTAGCCTAGAACAAACATGGACCACATGGACGAAAGATTAAATGAACTTGTCCGTACCAAACCTTTATTGTACTGTACAACTTGGCAAACAAATTTTACAGTGATAACATAAAAAATGTATGGAAGGATATAGTAAAGGTCTTAAATAAAACGGGTAAGTTTCTATGTTTATTTTATTAGCTAAGAAATACAATAATAAATTATTTTAAACGTACAAATTTAAACCATATTGTGTTGCCAAGGGGCTTAGCCTACTTCTGATATAAAGAATCTTCTTATTTAAAACATTATAGATATAAAATTCCCACCTTGTCTAGGTAAATTCAGCATTTGAAGAAGTTGTAGTTCCATGGCGAATGAAATGGTATAAAATGCACATGGTTAAAACAACATTTTCAGCCTATTTAGGGTCTAATTTCAATCTTGTACAATGAATTCTAAATTTTTTGGTCAGAATTCCAAAACCATTTTCAACAACCCTGGAAGCGCTGTAGTTGAAAGTGCGTCCCTCAAATTAATTTTCAATTTGGGTAACAGGTGGTTTCATCAAGTTTTTTTTTCAAACGGAAAGGCCGCATCGCCAACAATTAAGTGTAGTACAAGATGTACTCCTGGTAGTTATGCATCTCCTGGAAAGTCAAGAATTTCTGTTTCTAAGCACCTTCCAAGATTTAAACTCGAAAATATTCCACCATCACTACTTCTTCCATAAGACCCAACATATACCACTATACATTTGAAATCTGCTTCTACAAGTGCCACTAAAACCATCGAAAATGTTTTTTATAGTAAAATAAAGGGACCCTTAGTTTTGAGGGGCTTCTATGACAGAATTTTCCCCAAATATCATTCCTATAAGTTGGGAAACTGCCATTGCTCCCAAAACTCTTTTGTAATTCGTTCCCATTCTTTTTTGGTTAGCGTTGGCAGTACCTCTTTCAACATATTTTTCATAATAGCATGAATTGCATGTTATTCCATAGAAATCCCTAGCCGATATCTGAAAGATAATGTCCAGAACGAGTCACCACCGGCCAAAAACACATAAACAGCATTATATTTATTATATTTGATAATATTTATAGTTATTAGCTATATGATTAGTTTGGGCAAACAAAATTCTAGTTATTGTTGTGATAACGTTCGAATGGTTTTATATATCAAGTTATAAAAATAAAAACGAAGTAAATGCTTTTACTAAAAATTGTATTAGACATGTACATTTTTGGCTTCGAAAATAGGTAGCCTATATTAACCGCTTTTAAAATTGTGGATTTGCTTTCAAGCAAATACTCGTAGACAAATACGAGAAAGTACTTCTCTTTTTCTGTTAAATATAAACAATTATTTTAGAATTTTCCAAGTAAAAGCTTTTGCCTATTTTTATTTTTACTAGGGAGTAGATCCGGAATCCGAACCAGAAATGATAACAGAAATTAACAGTTATTTTTAAGAAACCATAACCGGAACAGGAACCCAAAAAGTAAAGTGTTTTAAGACCAGAACCAGAACATTAATCAATATATATTTTAGATTACTAAAGGTTATTATCGGTTCTTAAAGTTTCTTATTTTTATAAAAAACAATGATTGATTCCATGCTATGTCAACTATCAAGCTCATGAACTATTATTATTTTTATATAAATAACTCATATTTTTTGGTAAGTTCTGTTTTAATTAGTGTTGTGCGAGAGTGAAATTTTGACTTCGGGAAATTTTCGGGCGGGAAATAACTATTTCCCGCGGGAACGGAATGGGAAACGGGAATTAAAAAAAAGTTACATATTAGGATTAAAAATATTTTTCAGACTTATAATTTTAGTCTAAACTTAGCTTTCCCATGCATTTCAATTAAAACGTTAAAATAATTTGATGGTTTAAATTGAGTTAAATGTAGGTGGTATATGTCAGCAATATTTTGAATAGTCCGGAATAAAGACAAAAACTTCGATTAGGTTTAAAAAATTGGTATATCCAATACATCTAACTTCTATCATCTTGCAAAAAAATAAAAATAAAATAAAGGAAAAAATATTTACACTTACAATTTTATATTTATTTATTTTAAAATTGTAAGTTTTCCAAATTATGACTAAATATTTTGTCCAACAACTATTCTGAGTAAGATTTTTAATAATTGTAAATTAAATAACTAGGCCTAATACGACTATAATAATAGCGTATTTTTAATCAAAAAGTTTGAGTTTGAATATATATAGGTACATTAAAACATTAATTTAAATTTGACTAAACTAGTTTTTAAATAAAACACTCATGGTATTTTTTACAAATACTTTCAAGGTAAAACATTAGAATATTCAAAATAACCTGAATAAATATAAGTGAGCCACATTCTTGTCCATAAGAATAATAAAAACTTTTCTTGACCGAGACAGTGAGCCCGGTTATCTTTACGTTTTAGTTACTAAATTTCTCACAAAAACAAAATGCATATTTGTGTGCACACGCTGTAACTTCAAAACTAAGGAACTTTGCACTTAGAAATTTTATTTTATTTATTTACGCTATTTATCCCGATTCCTAGCATGTAGATCGGGACCTACAGTAGCCCCATGGCTTCTTTGGTGCTGACTGACAACTCACAGCTAACAGCTGACGGCTCTGAAAAGCTACCAGACTAAACTATGTATCCCTACGCCGAACCATATGATCTGAAAAAACATGTGTTTAGCAGCTGTCACTTCTGACAGTCAAAATTTAGGTATATACCTAATTGTTGACTGTCAGAAGTCAGCTGTGAACTGTCATTCAGCACCAAAGAAGCCATGGGGCTACTGTAGATCTACATCTTGAATTAAAATTACATCTTTTAGCTATGTTATTTTTTTTAAAAAGAAGTTTAGAATAAGCACCTAAATATAAAAGTCCTATTTGTCCTCCTATACCTAACCTACTAGTTGGTCCATACTGGGTATATTACGTCCCCGGTAGCCTACCCCGCTGGGTGTCCCACCACGCTCTGGATCTAATAGTACCCGGATCGGTGGGAGCCCCAGTGAGTGCGGGCATCCCCCTCTTCGCCACCTGGGAAGGCGCCCTACCGGAGATGTTGCTCCACTTACTACCCACAATATCACTACCTATGGACTTCAACTAACTTAAACTAAAGATTTTTAAAAATACTTAATACTAACTTAACCTAATTAAAAGTCCTTCTTATAGTTGACTGCAGGGTCTTTCAGTTGTTATCGCCTATCCATTTTATGAACTGAGAGTAGCCATCTGATGGATCGTTGGACGGACCAGATGCCCGACAGCTCCAACCCAGCATCACACACTTATCGCCAAGGAGGCTGGACCCTATGAGTGAGGGGTTAATTCTCCCGTCCGAAGATGTTATTCTCTTCTACTCCCCAGCTGGTATCAAGGCGTCCTCCACTTCATCAGCAGTTCACACTACTGGAATCCAGAGAGCACTCCTTCCCTCAGCTAGACTCCGGTTTGCCTGGAGATCCCCACCACATTACTACTCAGCCAGCCGATAATCAGTTTGTCTTTGTCATAACTATTGACCTAGTCAATCCATACCAATATGCGTCATCCATATCTGTTGTAACGTCACTGTCTACTGTCCTGTCACTGTTGCTCTCCGTCCTGTACCCTTGTCTTAAGTTGACCAGTCTTTTTTGTCCTCTATTTTTCATTGCAGTTAATTCCTTATCTCTTTCGTATTTGGACACATTATCCATGATTGAATCCAGGAAACCCCATCGGTCCACGTCACGCAGTATGTGATAAATCGTGCTCGCTTGCAACGGTATCTGTAGGTTCATTCTATCTTCCAACGTCTCAATATACTCCAGCATGACGTGTTCCGGTGTCACCTCCCTACCACAATCGTAAATTCCTCCATCCATCAGTCGTCTAGCGAAAAGAGCGCTTTTATATGGACCATGCCCAGTAATAAAATATACCAAACCTGGAGAGGGCTGCAGGTACTCCATTCCCAACAGTTCAGAACTCTTGGAAATATCTTATGCGTTCTTCTACCGGTTTTGCTCCGCCCCCACTCGTCTTGCCACTCCTCTTCAAGATATTTCCTGACCTGAAGTCCCGTTGTTATCCCTGCTCTCGTGAGATTAGCCACTTTCTCCATATCTCCCTTCCTTATCCAATACAATGCCGCTCTCCTCCTCAACTCTAAGTCCAAGGGCCAGATACCTAAGGCTACTCACAAAGCGTCTGTAGCAACAGTCTTGTACGCTCCAGATAGCCTCAAAAGTAGACTTCTCTGAAGGCTTCTGATTTTCCTTCTGATTCTTACCTGTCCGAGCTGATGAGCCCACGCGCCAGCTCCATAACACTTAGGAATACCTGAAGATGTCCACCTCAGGCGTATTTTTTTAAAAAATATTTATTCAATTAGTTTTTTATATAATTAGTAGGGTGAAGATAAAAATAAAGCCGAGGTTTTAATAAGCTAGTTTCCCTAAATAATAGCTATAAACCAGCAATTACACAGTTTAATACTTCAGGCTCACAATATTTGTGGTAAAATAAACAAAGGTTTACCAACTAAAGTGGCTAATACCAAGTTTTCTCTTTCTATATTCCTTGGTAGTCACAATGTCTAGTGTGATCTGCTCACTATGAATGTAAAAGAAAAAAGATTAAGTTACACATACAATTCCCTAAATTCTAATTTAAATATTAATATTGCTTGGTTAATTGAGTTTAAAGATGCACTTACCAGTTGACACACGGTCTAAGCTCTAATGAATTAAGCCACACACACACATATATATATATTTTTAAATACACCCGAGGTGCACACCTTGGGGTTTCACTAAGTATACTTGAAAAGTGACACCTTTCTATTTTTCTTGAGTTTGAAATTACACATAGTGGTCACAGGGTTTAAGGTGTCAATATCTCAATATACAGTTAACCCCGCTTTTAATGAACCACTATGGTCTCAGATATTTGGTTCACAAAGTTCAAAGTTCACTAAAACCGAAATGTGTTGCCACTTAACCGTGAGAGGAGTAGGGACAAACAAAACAAAATATCACAATTAGAATAAATTTATTGAAATATATTTATGAACATTTAAATAGTCGGCTATGTGCTGTTGCTTGCTGTGTGCCATTTTAATTCATATTTTCTTCCTCTTAAAGATATCTTTTTGTCTAAATATTTATCCATGTAAGTAAGATTAAACCACATTAAGTTGTGAACGTCACCTATGTATAAGTTTTATTTGCTAAAGAATCACGATTCGTATATTAATGTGAATATAAAACAACCAACACAAAATACAGTTTTTTATTTAAGATTTAAGTAAATTCTATAATCACTCTTTGGTTTGCAGTTGATTTGGTGATCAAGTAAGACAAAAATTAATTAATTCTACATTCATAGTTTATTGATATTTCCAAACCTCCACTTTGCCAAAGAGTTACAAATAAGATGGATACATTAAAAGTTAATATATTTGAATTGTTACAAATTTAAATTGTAGATGTAGCCACACTAACAGTTTTTATTGACACAGCTTCTCTCAATGGTGGTGATAGTAGTAAAGATAAGGAATACAACAGAAGAAGTCCCATCTCGATCCGATGAGTACGTTTAGAATTTACTTAAAACAAATAGAATAAATCGAAGATACGGACAAACTAACATTTTTATTATATGTATGGATATAGATGTATAAAAATACATGGAAATAATAAGTGCTTGCATTTTTAAAGCATGTATGCATATTTTATGAGCAAATTATTGTGCCCTTTAAATAAAAATGTGTGTTTGTAGAACATATGGTGGCTATTTTGTTGATAAAGTTGTTGGAAGTTATATTTTATCAAACACATGCACCAGTGGACACGCGGACAAAGGCGCCTGTCTCAGCCAATCTGTTTTTTCACTCTTCCTCAATGCTAATGAGGGTACTGTTTCTCTAAGTTCTACCTTTCCCTTCCCATCCCACTAGTGCAAATACTGTATGAAAATAGTCTGGAAGGATAGTAAAGTTGGGTACGCATAAAAAAAAAGGAGAATCAAGACCTACTCACCCAGACTAGCCCCATGTTTAAATTAATAAGGCTTGATATGAGAAGGTAACAATTTAGAGTAAGTGTACCCGTATTTTCATTGGGTGGGAAATAATTCAGGGAGATACCTCAGTTCATCCAACCGAGATTTGAGCCTAAAACCAAACTATTCACCACATACAAACTGAATAAAACAAGACATACACTTGTCGATGTGGGTGACCTCAGTAACATAATTAAAGTTTGTACCTTCTGTGCTGCGGCTCCGGGGTTCAATCCTCGGTCCTGGCACAGATTTATCTGATTACCAAACCCTTCCTTCACCTCTGACAAGACGTGTATTAATCACAACTTGTGAACGTGTGGCATGCCAGGACTCCACCGTGGTTCGGATCTCACGTTAAACTGTAGGTCCTCCATTTCATCTCACAATCACCCTACCATTATACATTAGCGTAAGTGCGTGTAAACCGAACGGGTAGTAAGACGTGGTGCTAATAATAATAATATCAAGTGATGAGACCATCAGCAGTTGATAGCATTTTAGTATCGTGACTTGATTAAAGTTGTGAGCCTTGTCGTGTCTTCGCACTTACTGTCGATAGTAAGCGTTTTCTACCACTCATCCTCTCTCCTTTTCACCATGGCCTAAATATCTCCCTCCATTACGTCAGAATGGAGTAGCTTGGGGGGGAGTGGGGGTACAAAGTGTTTTGAACAAGGTCCAAGACTTTAGGGTGGAGGAAAATCAGATTAGTGAACTGGCAAAGTGATGGCTTCAACTTGAGTAGACAAGCCACGTTCAAAGGGGGACGATGCTGACGGACAGACAAGTGAAGCGTGGAATGACACAAGATCAACATTGGTACTCTTTCTCTCTCTCTCACACACATCCACATACACACATACACACACACACCACACGCACACACACACACACCACATGCATTCACGCACGCACATACACACAGACAAATCCCTAATATGAACAAAAAATATTACAAGATAAAGTACCTCATATTGTTTCATTCCCGTAACAAATATATCTCCGAATAATTCATTGCTTGAAAAATCATGATTTAAAAACAATAAACCCGCTTCAGTGGCCACATGGTCCACGACGTTACTCTCGCAATAGACTAGACTGCCGATCACGGGGAGATTGATGTTTTACCCCGGTTATTTAAGCTATTACACATGTTTTACAATTTAATCTTAAAATTTAAACGTTTTAACTGGTCGGATTTTTCGCCTACATTTTGGTGAAGGCAATAGTAAAAAAAAATATCAAACAACTTCATAAATATTCCGGGATTTCTAAACGTCTGCAACGCTTTTCAGTACGTTACCATGCAGTCTAATGAGAAGTTTCTTCCCCCCATGATATCTGTTATGTTCACAGGAAACATACCACACTTAGCAACATGTGAGAAACCATTGTTTAGGTTGAGCTGCGATTATTACTCGACTCGGTGGGCATGCGGACCTAGGGGTCAATTCTATCTTGTCTGATTTACCGGTGACGGGGTGGTCTAGTTTTGAATCCCAGTAGGTGCACTTAGGTGGTTTTTCATAAACGGGTTACAACTCCCATTCCATACAATGAACGTGAGTTTATTTAGTCTAAATTCTAATTTGTTCATCTTTATCCTATAAATGTAACTCTGCAGATATTCCGGATGGGTAGTAAGACGCATTACACCTTTAAAAAAGCTTTTATTTAAAACTTTAGAAACTAGTCCTTTATCTTTGACTCAAATTCCAAGCTGGGTGCACTGGTAGTCATAAATTAGCCTACTGTAGCTTTCTCACTTTATTTTCCCGCAAGTGCGGGTGCACTTCTTTTAAACTGCCCTCATAATATCCACTACTTAGATTAAGTCTTTAAACAAAACTCGTATAAAGGTATTACATTTAATATTTTATTAACAATGTAAGGACCCCTAAAAAAATACATTATTTTAGACATCACGTGGGGTAGAAACAGGGTCCCCTAAACACGCTGACCGTTTGAACGCGAGGACAGGGGGATGGTGCACTGTACTCTCCTCTTATACTCACCACCAATAGAGGAAGAACGACAAGAAGGGGACTGAAGTAGCCAGAGAAAGCTGTCGCCAATCCCGCACGAGGTACACGATGCAGGCTAGCACCACAAGTCCCACAGAGTACGCGATGTTGGTCAAAATGGTGCATGTGGTACGGTGAGACGGACCCACCAGTTCGATTGCTGAAACAAACCCAAAACACCCTTTAATACAAAGACTTATTGAATCTAAACCTTTCAGCGTCTTACTTCCCGCTTAAGATATCCGCATGTTTGTAGTGATGGGATAGGGATAAAAAAGAGAGAATTGACAAAGAAATAGAACCAGTGTTACATGGAGGGAGATTGGGAAAACATCTGGAAAACAAACATCTCAGTATTTATGGCCAGGATTCGAACTCCGAAATTCCCGTCACTGGAAAACCAAACTAGAATAAACTTCAACGACTGAAGTATAATCCGTTTTTTCATCGACACGTGTAGTATGGTTGATATCACCATAACACCTAAATGTTCTTGTTCTATAAAATGGGACTGTGTTTTGTGAAATATTTATGTTCTGCATATTCTCTTAGTTCACTTTTTAGTCTACTTTAGATGATCAAGTAGGCCGGATTAACAAACTTTTCCCTTTAGCAATAACATGTCAAGTGCTTGCCAGTTTTGAAAACAATGACTCCCCAAAATCGACGAAGCAAGTTTATTCCATTCTCGCTCTTTCATTAGTTTGAAAGAAAATCGATGTCTGTTAAAGTCACCGCCACGTTGGAAGTGCAACCAAGTTCATTGCTTGACGACAGATTATGTTGGCCCGGCGTTTACCGCTATCATGGGACACGTACGCCGATAGTTATTATTTTACCCTGTAGGTCATAGGTCATTACCTAGGACAGAACACGTTGCGTGATGAGACTCCTTTTGGGATGGAGCTATGGGTTCAAGTTGCACAGTCAAGTTAAATAAATTACAGTCCATAAGGAAAATATAAATGCAACCTTTTGAAACATTTGGATAAATGATCGTGTAAATTATTAATAGATCCTAGTAGTTCCAATCAAAAGACTCATAAAGCTTAGAAAATAGATTCATGCCCAATTCAGTAAAACACAGATTTATAAGTTTTTTATGTATATGTTTGTATATGTAACACCGCGTCTTACTGCCTGTTCAGGCTATACCCATATGCACTAATTACGCTGATGAGTTAGGAGTGAGAAAGGTTGAATTTAGAGGAAGTGTATCCGCATATACGTGAGGTAGAGGGTAAAATAATTCTGTAAAAAACCCTTAGTACTCCCAACCGGGATTACAACCCCAATCTCCCTGTAGTCGGCAGTATAGCCTAGTAATAGAGTAACGACTTAGACCATGCGACCGCTGAAGTCGGTTCTAGGTTATTAATAGTGCTATTGAGTCCAAACATTACTTTATTGTATCGATCTCTTATTTCCAGAAGAATATAATAGCTTATTTGATGAGGTTATGTTAAAATAGTTGATGTTAGCTAAATATTTATTTTGATAGTACACTTTTTTTTGTAGTTAAAAACCTATTAAAAAGCACTAATAATTAATAATACTTAGCACCGCGTCTTATTACACATTCGGGTTATACGCTTAATAATTGATAATATAGTAAAATGCTATTATTATTGATTGGAAACAAAAAAGTAAATGTTTGTATTCTTTCTAAGTTTATTCCTTTCATAATAATTGTACTCTAACTTCAGTATTTTTGAGTGACCTAACATTTTATTGCTGGTATTATTTAGAAAGTCTTTATTACTTTTCTTTAACAAAGTTTTTACCTGTCACGGAGCGGCAAGTTAAGATAGGATTTACTAGGTTTTTATATTTGACTCCTACTTAGCAAGTAATTTTAGATAACACTGAAATATACGTATACATTCCTTTTTAATGAAAAATATCTTCGTGGTACATCACAAAAATAAATTACTTTTAGTTTATGTATATTACTTTTATCTTTTATAAGTGTACAAAGCTCAGTGAGTACTGAGTAATTTCTAGAAAATGTATTTGGTATGGAAAATTTCTTGAAGACAGGAAGATAAAATATGACCTAATAAGCATTTATTCTAAAAAAAAATTTGAATAAATCAGTGGTCACGTGGTATAAGGCGTAGGGCTTACTATAGAGTGTACATATTGGATGTGGGAGGTCTAAGTTTGATCCTTCATCTGGAACACTGGGGGTGGATGGTCATTTGTTATTATATCTTTGTAGTTTTACCATATTCTCACCACGACGATACTGTAACATTAGCAATGCTAGCTAATTTACATCAATACTACCCAACCCGAATAATGCCAATACTCATAGACATACTACAATATCAAAAATTTACAAAACCTTTCTATGTCTGATAGGCCTATATGTGCTTTACTCACTCATTGTATCTTCTGGCTTAGCACGAGTTCCATGGCTGGCAACCATCACACGACTGGTTCGCACCAAATTGTATTCTGAAGTGAACCCTGACGCACCTTTGAAAAATGGGTCAGTGAGACACATGTGTAGCAAGCGAGACCACGTTCGAACCAGCCCTTAACATTCACCAGGCTTGGGCCACCCCTCATAGCAAGGGGGTGGGGGACATTCCAACAGGCCGAGTGTAGGGCTAAGCCGGACAGGTGTGACAAGAGAGACAGTCGAGCAAAGGGACTGAGAGTGTCAACACTAATTCACGGTAGGAATTACTCTCTGAAAGGTCTTTTTTCCTACCAATATAATACTATATAATAGATTTCTGGTAGGGAAAAAGGCCTTTCAGAGAACAATTCCTACGCTGAACAGACTTTAGATGCGTGTTTTCACATTGTAATGGACGTGTGCGACGAATTCAAGACATGTGTATTTAATAGAAGTATTAATAAGTACTAATTCTTTGTAATATTGTAGTTTGGAAATAAGAGTAGTAAGTAAGAACCGTAACACATGCATGAGGTGACCAAGGCTTAGCTGGCCGACAGACAACTTCACGCGATCTACACTGCCAAATCACCGGATTTCCGGAATGGCGTGTCAAGATTACGGGTCAAGATGTTGACGGTTGTTAACAAGAGAATCATGCACCTGTCACGTGTTCGCTACGTGATTGTTATACTTATAATATGAAGATTTCCCCTTCCTTGTATCCATCAACTAGACCTATATAACGCTGGTGCTCAGCTAACATGGTGGACTATTAATTCCGACTCAACCGCGAGAGGTCCTTGTTAGGACTTTGACATAATCACACCACGATGGGACAATATAAACTCTTTATATTTTGTTAAATATTTAAATATTACGACCTATGATCGGTTTGGGAGCTTGAACACTTAGTTAATTATGTGATTAAAATCGTTCATGTAGGTGTCAGTAATTTATCACTAGAAGATTTATTTTGGAAAGTAAAAGTGTTTTATGGAACACTTTATGTTTCCTTATGCCACTTGGGCGCTAATCTCTTTGTAACATTTAGACTTATTAGTCGGTAGCCACTTTTTGATTCTTTTTCTTGCTTGGAATATTTCATTTAAATATAATTTTATTGCACGTGTGGTTATCATTATTTGTTTAACTTAAAAATTTCATAATGTTTAAATTATAGATAAAATTTTGTAGACGTATTTAATTTGAGGATATAATTAAAGTAATTTATTTTTATTGATTAATAAGTTATAACTTTTACAATAAACGATTTGTTTAGAGAGAAATTACCCGTATTCCAATGTTATATTGCTTTGTTTTCTATTATAATGATGAATATTAACAAGTCGAAATCTTTTCAATTACTTCAAAGTTGGTGGAAGTAATAGTCCCACAGAAGTTTTGGTTATGTCGGGAAGTCAAACCTTTGTGTACATTTTTTTGAGATCAGAATTGATATTTGAGATCAAATTTAACTTAAAATTAAATGATTTAGTCTGAATTCACAAAGGTGATTCAGGCACTTTGTTAACCACGTAGAGGAGCTCTTTAAGCTCTTTGATATTACAATAATGGAAATACCTAATACCTCTATATTTAATGCTCTTTAAGCTCTTTATTAATATAGTAATGATGCAAAATTTAAAGATTTAATCTGTTTGTAGTCTTAATTCACAAAGGTGATTCAGGTGCTTTGTTAACCAAGTAGAGGACCTCTTTAAGCTCTTTATTATGATATTAACGATTTTGATTATTACTATTAAGTCTCTTCCAGACTAACTCGTATGAATAAATAATTAATTATATAACACCTATGTTGTACATTTCAACAGTAGTCTTCTTCAAGGACTACTATTACATTGAGATTGTGAATTAAGTCCTCAAATTTACTGCGCATGCGCAGTCTGCCTTATTTATATGTTTTTCAACACTACTCAGTTCGACTTGTGAGGCCATGTATTACTTATTTACCTCTGTTGTCTTACCTTGAATAAATAATTATATTTTTCTTAAATTGTATATGTTCCTATTAATTGCTGTTACTTTAAATTCTTTATTGATTCCGCCCACCCTCTTCCCGCCTATAGTGGCCTCTAGCGGTCAGAGTTGGAGGGGGTGAACGGTACAAAACGGGGGTCTTTTCATTAAATAACCTCTCCGTATCATAGACTAGCCCCTTTAAAAGTTCCATCTATTTGAAGGAACATAAATACTAAATTCGTGGTATTTTTTTATATAGTAGGAATTCCGAAGCAAAAAAACAAACACACACATTAAAACAATATCCAATCATCTTCAAATGTTTTGTTGTAGCCCTGTTAAAAATAACTATTTTGTTTGGAGAAGGATATATATCTATGTGTTTAACAATCTACTTCTATCTTAGACCTGAGAAATTTCCAGTGAAACATTGTTTAATATGAGATAAATTCCCCCTATTCACGAATATAGTTATAAAAACTTAAAGGGACTATTATTTCATTTATAGACCCTACTCTTTGGTGAAATGTGATGATCTTTTTATGAAAATGTCTCTGTAACAATGTCTATTAATTCTTTTCACTTACAAAATGATCGTGTTTTGGTAAAGATTGCGTTGTCAATGGATGTTGTGAACTAGGCAATATTTATTTTCAATTTTAAAAATAAATTGATTAATTGCCATGATTGATTTCTGGCTGCTATAATTATCTCATGATCGTACATGGAGGAACTATCAAGATGATGGCTGCCGGATGTTGAACATCCCAATTTGGTGTAGTTTGATGCGGCATACACGTGCGAAGAACGTAGTGTAGAGATAAAATAATAAAAAACCTTTTATTATACATATTTGTTTTATTTATGCTAAGCAATTTATTTTCCATGAAGTTTTAAGCGCTCCAAACACCTTTAACAGGGTGTGATATTTGGTTAATGCCTTGTCATTGATCTCTGGTGAGGGCTTGTGTTGTTTTGTAAACAGCAACTTTACGCAAGTAAGAAAGCGGTTCATATAGAAGGTGTGATATAAAAAAGTTAAGTGACGAAATCGGAATCGATAAAATTAGGAAAAAACACAAGTGAAGAAATCTTACGATTTTCATGAAACGGCGATTTTAATAATTTCTACCTCAATTTTGAAGTGAACGATATTTTGAAATAACAAATCACTTCTTAAATAAAGGGATATTTCTAGACGTGTACAACACGCAATTATACTGCGGTAAGCTGTTTGTTGAGTACTGTGGATAAAGAAAAATCGTTTTAAATACGGAGAGAAGGGAGAAAGTACTTTATCCACCGGAGTAAATAAGTAGCTTATACTTGCACTGGTGATTACTAGGTATTAGGCATCAGGCTCGCAATATAATGGATTGCCGATAGTACGAAGGTCAATATTCGAATCCCTGCCTGGAGCACCGAGGTGGTTTTTCCCACATTTTCAACTACATTATACCAATACTTATACAAATTTAAGGGTACAAGTTGAGGAGATACATTTTAAGGAAAGGTATCTGCATTTGCCACATCAGTGAGTAAGAGGACACAACCATGAGTCTGCCAGTGTTCAAGACTCGAGTACAGTTTGAGTGTATTAATGTTTTTTTTAAAACTGCATGGTTTTCATCTTCTCTCTAAGCAAATGCTTGTACAAGTTTTACCTTATTCACCCCAATCCCATTGTTATACATTTGGAAATATCCCAGATGGGAAGTGGACGCTGAGCACGGGCATTATCAATTAAAACATAAATAGCTTCAGGGTTCCTGGTTGAGATACGAACCCCGCTTTCATAAGCAAGGTTGAGCATACTAGTATCTTACACTGAAGCTAAGATAGCTTTGAAGGTGCTATACAATTACTTTACTAGATTAGATAAGAAATGTAGTTTTGCGAATTACTTAGAGAGGTAATTTTAAAAGAATGGCGTCGCAATGGTACGGTGTGGAAAGGGAGATAAAGAAGATGAGACTGTATTTATTTTCATTCGTAATGAAATTTGTTTGTAAGAGTTAGATACCATCATCTCCTTGAGCCAGCAACTCTATTTTTATACTTTTATTAAATATAAATTTATGAATATAGGTGGATGAAACTGGAAGACAATTAAGTATTAATATGCATAGACTTGAAATTGAACAGAGAAAAACAAAGCAAATTTATGAACATATATATATATGTGTATGTATACCTTGGTGGCGTCTAAAATGGGAGACTCCAAACTACAGTCTGCAACTCAATTTTATTCAGACGGAAACTTTTGCTTCAATCGGTTAAAATTGTTGACAAACAAACGCACACAATATTAGATAAAAATGGTTCAATCTTTTGATCACAAACATTGAGATTAAATTGTATTATACCTATATATGTCCCTTTTGGTGGGCATGCAAACAGTTTCATCTGGTTTAGTTGGTAATGATGGAATGGTTCAAATCCCGGCTGGGTGTACTGGATATATTTTTTTCCTAAATGGCTCACCACTGTCACTACGTGCAAATGAAAAAACATGTTCTCTAGATTTACCTTCCTCATATTTTCCCTATTGGTGTTAAAACTTGGTTAGATTGGATAGGCAGTAAGACGTGGAGCATACAATATATACAGAATGTAGTATTTTGTAAGGAGTTCTAGTGTTTATCCAGTACCTCAACTTATACAATAAAAAATGGGGTGTGGCTGTGTCATGGACATGGCCGTGTGTTGTACGTGAATACGTTTATGTAACGGGTTATATTTTTTAAATAAA
>CABFWO010007213.1:0-27115 GCA_902155825.1 Timema genevievae
GGCAGTTTCAAATATAGAAGTTGTGGCACCTTAAAATAGAGTCATCGTAGCGCTATGTAACATATACGTTCCACTTCAAAGGTAATTTACTCATAATTTCCTGCAGACCCAGGTACCACACCTATGTAGATTAGTTTTTGGCAACTATGAGTGTAATCGTCACCATGTGTGGTCGTTTGGCAGTTTCAAATATAGAAGTTGTGGCACCTTAAAATCGACTCATCATAGCGCTATGTAACATATACGTTCCACTTCAAAGGAAATTTACTCAAAATTTCCGGCAGACCCAACTACCACACCTATGTAGACTAGTTTTAGACACCTATGATCGTAATCGCCACTATGTGTGGTCGTGTGGCAGTTTCAAAAATAGAGGTTGTAACACCTTAAAGTAGAGTCATCATAGTGCTATTAAACTTGTAGGTTCCAAATTAAAGCAAATTTACTCCAAATATCCGGTAGACCCAGGTACCATACCTATGTAAATTAGTTTTAGGGACCTATGAGTGTAATCGCCACCATGTGTGGTCGTGTGGCAGTCTCATATATTAAAGAAGTTGTAGCACCTCACAATGATTTACCTATAGCTCATGTGTGAGGTAAATAAACTTTCTGATGCTATTTATTTTTTTAAAATTCAGAATATTCAATATTACCCTATCAACGTTCGTTTCAATCACTTAATTCTATACTATCATTAATATTAACGGCCAATAATTGGAATAATAGCAATACATTAAAAATGAACTGCCTCCATAACGAATATGTTTGTAATATATTATTTATGATATTTAATGTTTTGCAGTTTCCTTATATATTAAAAATAATAGATTAAAAGATAAACTTCCTTCAGTCCTTCTTAATAGATTAACTATTTTATTTTTTGTTTGCATATTTTACTTAATTCATATTATTTTTCGTTACTGCCATCTATTATCTTAATATTATAACTAGTTTTATTTATTCTCTATTTGAGTGCCCTCTAATGGTTGATCTCTAAACTAATAGTTATATCTGGTTTCAAAGTTTGATGCTGTCACCCTGCGCATTGATTGTTTTCCCCTAGAATAAACGTTTATGTGACTGTGGCAAAGTTCAGTAAAGTGCTCGCTTAGTGGTAGCAATGATCTCTATATTATACTGGATGGACATAAACATCAGTGTTGCCAAGTCTATAGTCTTTAGCAATAGTACATGAACCTAAAATGGATTGTATTTTGACCGGTAGGCTAATACTTTCTTGCATTATACTGATAAGCTCTGTGATTTTCATTAAAAAAAAAAATTGTTACTAGATAGCAGAGTCAAAGGATGTTACTTTTAGAAAATATCCTAAAATTGGATTGTACACGTGTTGAAATTATATCAAAAGTAATATCCAGATCGTACAGTTGGCAACACTGATAAATATACACATTGCCAAGGTCCAAAGCGTGACGCTCAAGTTCATCGTCTGCTACGTTGTGGGGGGAGAAGGATTAACGGTTTCTTTCAATGTTCTTATGCAAAATCATGTGTCTGATGAATAAAAGCGTTATTATTTGAAAATAGTGAAGTATTATACGACAATTGCCTGAAGAATCATTTACATTAAAGGATATACGATTCAGTTTTACGGGTAATAGGTACTGTACAAATACGAATAAAATCTTTTGTATATTTAAATATGTACGTAGTTATCCATGTTGTTTACCGTCTGCCAAGACTACACTTATATTTAAAGTTGGATATTAGCATGTATATTGGTTTCAGAAACCATATTATATTGAAAGTTTGTTAAATATAATTAATAGGATATCTTAAAATTTGATTACATTTGTTTGAATGACAAACTTTGTGTAGTTGGCATACGTTCAACAATTACTTACGTTATAAGATTGTAGAAAGTATGATTAAATTACATTTATTTTAAAAAAAAAGTTGGCTTTAATCTTGTATATTGCTTTCAGAAACCATATTATGTTGAAAGTTCGATAACTATAATGAAACAAGTTAGCTCAAAACTATATTACATTTGATTGAATTACGTACTTTGTGTCGTAGTCTTACGATGGAACGATAATTTAGGTTATAAGCTTGTAGGAAGTACGGTCTCTACTAAATCCTGATTTTATTGAGAATCCCAATCTGTAAGACTTTATTTCTTATCAGAATACTATCATATATTAGTATTTTGGTAGGATAAATGGCCATTTAGAATGGAAGTAGAAATTCCCTTCTGGAAGGTATCTTGTGCTACCTAAACACTACTATAGTGCAGTGGTGGATTTACACATTTGCCACCAGTAGGCTATTCAAATTTTGCCGCCCCTACCGACCTCTACAATGTGTCCGTTCCTAGATTATTGTTACAATCCAACGATTTAGTTAAGATTGCACAAGAAATAGTTTTTGGGTATATTTCTGAGCTAATAAAAGCTCAATTATGTACTACTAATAAAGCGGGGTAAGTTATGCATCAATATTACTTACACAATAATTTATATTCGGTAAACGTAATTAAATAATTGAATAGTTACCTAACGTAAGTACAAGAAATTTATTTAAGTATGATATAACAAAAAAACGAAATTTCTTTGCATAGCTTCCGAAACAGCTATTTATCAAGTTAAATTACATCTTACTGATTCGTTACGGATGATTTATTGTAATATATTATGAGTACTTAACTACTATAAGTTTGTACGCACCGGTGATGTTATGTTATGAAATTATTCATACAATCCATTAAACACTTTGAAAAATTACAGCACACAACCAGAAAAATGTGTCAAATCGTTATGGAAATATAAATACGTATTAGAAATTGCAGGACCCAATCAACTGAGGCGGCTTTTCTTTTGTTTTTGAAGTAAATACGGAGATGGGACTTTCCTGTTTGTATCGCCGCTCTATATCTATTTCTCTCGAACTCTATGCCACCAACACCACGCGGCGTATGCCTACAGCACGACCCCGCTTCAGCTCCGGCGCACCACGCCGCGCTCGTGCAGTCAGATTCGGCCAGACACACTTAGCCGCAACCAAACGCGCCTACGCAAACTGTAGAAAAATATATCTAAGTGGTGAAACATATTACATGTTGAATTGTTTGTGTGGACCTAATAACATTTAGGTATATAAATATGAATCTTTTTAATTTCTGTAAGACAAAAAAAAAATTTTTTTTGCCCCAAATTTGCCGCCCTAGGCTCCAGCCTACTCAGCCTGTTGGTAAATCCGCCACTGCTATAGTGTAGGATTCTGGTAAGAGATAAAGCCTTCTAAACGAGCTTCCTTCAAAATTCATCGTCTATATGAGCCTACATCAACTTATTTAAAGAAAAAACTCACCAGTTTCGAACTATGTTATGCTCTTCAGAGCTTTTACTAACACATTTATTTCATTAAACTAATCACACATTGATGTATCTCATATATTCAATCAAATTAATGAACGATGTCGAATGCCACTTTGCTTTGCATGGGTGTAAGAGAGAAAGAGATACCCGAAAGTTTCCTTATCTCTTACACAATGATATGAAGACGACAGCTCGAAAATTTCAGCCACAATTAATAATCATTCAGTTATATCATAGAGATCAATGATTGGAAGTGGACAGAAGCTACGATATCAAAATCCGAACACAAAATACATTAAATTGAGAGGGGAAAAAATATGTCATGACTGTAGATAAGAACAGTTCATAAATATCACTGAAGTAGCTACTTTTAGTTTCATCAGACCATTATGATAAGTATGCATCTCACATAAATCATCTCTGTAAAGAAGGGGAAACTTTATATACATTGTGTTATATTTAAATTGTAGAAATATTATTGCAAATGAAATATATTAAAGCAGACGTTTCAAACTTTTTGCACAGTTTCATCCCAAATTGGTTTTTGGCAAAATCACAAAATCTTGATAGCCTACAAGCGTTGAAATCTTAACTTTAAATTATTTTATTCACTGCACCAAAACGGCTATTAGAATTTAATCACAGTTATTAGGTAGCTAAACTTTTCATAGAAAAAAGTACCCATATTTATTTAGAGGGAGAATTAGAAACAATTTAATAATCCCGACCTCCCAGTCACCAACAAACCAAACCAACGAGCGTGATGGTAATCCCACGTGCTCACCAATACTAGTTTTAGTTACGGTACTATAAATTTGCTTATACAGGTTGATCCTAAAGTCAAGCAACCTAAAGAAAAACTTATATTTTGTGCCATATAATATATAAATCTAATGTAAGCCATGTAAACCAAACAATAAACCATAAGAAAATCAAATAAGGAGTTGGAAGTGTGATACTCCTTCTCTGTAACACAAATTCACACGTTTAACCATATTTCTAGACACACGACGAATCATTGCCTGGGTTATGATTGCAATGTTCGTTCAATGTTCGTTTGCAGTTCAGCCAAGGTTCAGGGGTTGTATGAATACACTGTCTGTTGTAAGTATCCCCACAGAAAAAAATCAGGTGGCGTTAGGTTCGGGGAATGAGATGGCCAGAAGCCCTTAGAAATCACACGATCAACTAAAAACTCAGCCAGCATTATCATGGTCACAAGTTCTTGGAACCATTCACAGTATCGCAATCTTTTCGCTTTGTCTGGTTCCTTGAGTTTTTTAATTGTTTGAATTTGGTAAGGCACAAGTTTCAGCCGCCTAGTACACCTCTGCGTTGTTCCATAGCTCAATCCAATCTGCTGTGATAATCTTCTTAGGGACTGCCTAGGTGACTGTTCTAAGCACTGCCTAACCTCATTCAAATTTTGATCACTCGGACTTGAAGGCCATCCAGAACGCTTCTTGTCACTCACGCTGCCTGTTTCACGAAAACGATGTACAATTCAGCATATTTTTTATTTATTCGGCACGCGTGATTCTGGTAAACCACGCACAAATGATTGCTGGCATTTCATGTACGAATTGGACTTAAAATAATGTTCCAAAATGAATACTCGCTCTGCTCGTGAACAACTCATCTTACACTTTCAAATGCTGTAACTCAATTGGCTAGACCTAGTATACATTTCAAGATCACACTGCCTGCACAACGCCCGGCCAACATTACAGTGTTGCCATACATGTAAACAACATGTTCATTTTCCATGTTCTGCGAGAAATATCCTTGAAAAACAGGGTTGCGCCACTTTTGGATCAACCTGTATACTGACTATAAGAATGCGACTAAGATGGCGTTAGAGAGGAACATTCGACCTAATGGGTATTTGTAATGTTTTTATATCAGTGCCACTTTCCCAAATAATGTGCTACTATATTCAACTAAGTAGGAGCTGTATAACCAAAAGAAACCTAAGCAGTTTTATCATTTTACCAACTTATATCTTTATTAATTTTGATTTTGCCCTTTCAAAAAATATTTATAGTAAATTAATTAAGTACCGGTATATACAAAGTGATAGCCTCAACAAGCCCTGCGACTCCACCCGAAACATAACGTGACCCCAAAGGGTGTCGTTACCACTTTGTTAGAAACCACTGAATTAGAGTTGAAGTGCACTAAGCCATATCAGTTGGCTTGCGACATCTGAGGGAATCCGTATTTAAGCCCTATAGGGCAGTGGCGTAGCTAGAGGTTTTTTTTCCCGGTAAGGTCCCTGAGTTTGCCACCCCTTTAAATAGTACACAACATACTTCAACAAAAAGTAATAAAAACGACAATGGCGACAAAAACTTTGTGGGCGCTACTGTCATATAAACTATTGACAGATAAATATTATAGAGTTTATCCTGCATATACTTAGTGATCTGACAAGAAGCTCCCTTTCCCAAGACCTCTGGCCTTCACTTTCAGTTTTTAATGAATCCGTAGACTAAACACTATATCAAAGACTCTCGCAGCTTTGTCTTTAAGAGAGAATCAATACTTAATTCATTGATACACCAGTTAAAGACCGCACAAATGACATGAGAAATAAAATTCAACACTCAAAAAATAATAGCACAAATCAATTATTTTAAGATGTATTATAATTATTTTAGTATAATGAAAACATCACCAACCCTAACTATTGCAACCGTTCCTAAATCCTAATGTTTAATCAAAACTTGTATTTAGAGAAATAAAACAATAGTTAAATAAAAATAAAAAATTAAGGTTTGCCAATTTTAAATATAATATAGCAAAATTATGTTTGAATTAAGAAAATATTTATATCTGACGTCTCTAAGTAATAAAAGGAATTCAACCGAAAAGATAGTGATGCATTCATTACAATCTATCGTTACTGTTGATAAGTTTATGTCTTTATTATTAACACAAAATTTATATATGATATTTTTTTAATCTTCTGGTAATGTTTGAAGAATCTTTACTTATAATAACCTAAGTTAAAATGACAATGATAAAATTTAACTGGTGTATGATAAAAATGTTCATGTCCTGCCAATGTTGAAACTTTCAGTTGTCAAAGTGAAAAGTATTGATTTCATATATGGTTACAAATTTTCCATTTATTTATAAATATAAAATATTTAAAAAATTATTAGGAGGTTTAAGTATCTGATAACTTTTATCTGAAAGTTAACCTTTATACATTATAGATTTCCACAAACTATATGTTAAAATGTCACTTGAGGAATATTGTCTTTCTTTTAAAAACACAATACTTTATCCAAACGAGAATTCACTCTATATTTCAGGTTTTTAAGACACTTGGCATATGATCATTTCCTAATCATTTAAGAAAAAATCAAAAACCCTAATTTAATTTTAAAATATTCAAAATTCACAATTACAAAGTGTTCCATTTAGTTGAAGACCTATAAAAAAACTCTGAAAAACTCTCAATAATTGATTTTAAAATTAATGAAATTTAACAACAATGTATAATACATCAAATAAATACAAAGGAACAGAAATATTAACAATAAACATTACGAGAGTTTAAGTCATAAAGTAATACAGTATTAAGATTATAAACATCCTACTTTTAAATAGCCTCCAATAAATTAGGTGTTCTTAACATAACACTAAGCCTAGCTTACCCGACAAACTGCAAGGTCCAGATCGCGCCAGTTACGAAAATAAACGCTAATAATCGAATATTTCTTCTTTCTTTACCCAAATATTAGACCATGAAGTTTCATTCAAAGAGCATGAAACCAAGCATAACCAAATAAATGAAAAATAGCAGAATTTATAGAGATTAAGTAAGTAAAAATGTTTCTTACAATATAATATATTTAAAAATTAAGATAATGTTAATTGAAACAACTCCACACTATCAACTTTTACACTATTAATCGGTTAAGATAAACGTTTCAAGCCTACGGCTGAAACGTCCCTTATTGATAAGATTGAGTTTTCTTCGGAAAATGCTATAGAGTTAATTAAGCTCAAATTTTCCTCGGATAGTGATCTACGGTCAGGTGGTAGTATAAATCACACTCGGAAAACTCTATGGAAGCAGTTGAGAGAGAATTTTCCTCAAAAAATTATCTAGGATTGGGTGGTAGCATGATAAGTTTGAATTTTCCCTGGAAAATTCTATAGAGTCGGCCTAGCTTGAACTTTCATCAGAAAATGCTCTAGAGTCGGATGGTACCCCAACAATATCGAACTTTCCCCGGAAAATGCAATTGGGTAAGTTCATATTTTTTCGTAAAATTATCTAGGGTTGTGTGGTAGTACAATAAGGTAAAATTTTCTCTAGAAAATGCTATAGAATTGGCAAAGTTCAAGTTTTTGTCAGTTGAATTCAAGTTTTCTGCAGAAAATGCTATTAAGTTGGGTGATGCCACGATACGATCAAATTTTCCCCGGCAAATGGTACAGAGTTGGTTGAGCTTAAATTTTCCTCAGAAAATGCTCTAGAGTCAGGTGGTAAGCTCAAAACTGTATAGGGTAAATAATCTATATTTAGGTGGTAGCACGATAAAATCGCATTTTCCCCGTAAATGATTTAGTCGAGTCAGCTAAGTTCAAACTTTTTTTTAGGAAAATGTTATAGTGTAAGGTGGTAGCTAGAGATGAAAATTTTCCGGGAAATTTTGAATCGGAAAGTTTTCTGCGTTAGCAGCTTGTGGTGGAGGGATTAAAATGCAGAGGTGGTATCTAGAGCCTATTATACTCTAAAATATAGGGTGTTAAGAGAAGAGTGGGTTATAAGAATGGGTCACGGGGGTAGGAAAGGGGTAGTTAGGAAGCACGGATAATAGGGGAGCGACAAATGTCGTGCCAACCTTAAAATTATTTTAATTAACTTAGTCATGATAAAAAATTGATGTATGATCAATGAACATAACGGGTCGACAAAGGCTCAAATTCATTTGTTTCTTTACTACTTTTTTAAAGCACCGTGTCTTACTAACCATTTGGGTTATGTACTAATTATGCTAACGTGCTAGGGGTGAGAAAGGTTGAATTAGGAGTAATTGCTCCCACGAGAGTGGAAAACTATTTAGGAAACATCGCCCTCAGTGCACCCGACTGGGATTGAACAACGATCTCCCTGTCATCGGCCTTCTAGACTCTAGTCTATTGCGAGAGAGCGCGTTAGACCGTGCGGCCATCGAAGCTCGTTTGATGTGTTTCTGGTTTTAACGCCCTCAGGAGAAATTAATCTTAAGTATAAACGTTGACATTTGGGAGATTAATATTTTTATCTGGTGGATAAGTTAATAGTGCGTCTTGTGACTACAAGATAACATTTATCTGCCAGATAAAATGTATTTATCCATCACATTTTTATCAGGAGGTTTAAGTACCTGATAACTTTTATCCGAAAGTTAAAATGGTTGTTGCCATAGTGACGCGTTGTTTTTAATGAGGTTTTGCCTATAAGAATCTCTTTTTAGGTTAAAATCTTTGTTCACGTTTTTAGTAAGCACAGGTCCAGGCTATAAAGTTAGAAAATTTAATTCACACTTTTATATAAACTGACAAGCTATTTGTAGAGTTATATTTATATAAGAACAAATTATCAAAATATGAGTACAATAAATAAAATTTTGTAAACGTTGTACCCAACTATTGACCACATTTTGGCAGACACAGAAATTAGTACTTGCACGACAGCTTAGCTTCTGCTCACACGTGACACCATCTGTTTACTCGCACTCGTTTAGCCGCCATTATTTAACAAATGTTGAGCATTATAGAAAAAAAAATCTTGGTTCACGTGTTACGTAAGCACAGGCCCAGGTTCTAGCTATATATAAATTTAGAACATTTAATTCACACTTTTACAAAAAATGACAAGGTATTTGTAGAGTTATAGTTATATAAGAACAAATTATTTAAATGTGAATACATTAAATGACATTTTGTAAACGTTGTACCAAATTACTGCCCACATTTTGTCAGACACCGAAATTAGTACTTGCAAGATAACTTAGCTTCTGCACCCACGTCACGTCAACTGTTGGCTCGCACTCGTTTAGCCACCATTATTTAACAAATGTTGAACATTCTCCCCACTTGCTAGGCTGTAGCGGTAGCGTCTGGGCTTATACACATGCGCGCACCAATAAAAACAGTACCAACATTGCATTTTTTTCATAAAAATATATTTATCCTAGCAGATAAATTCAGTTCATAAAACGAGTAAAATAATAAAGTGGCTGATAACCTTTAATTGGTTGCTAACTTTAACCTCCCGATAGCCATATTCAACTCGTAGCCATAAGACCAGCCCTAAATCAGTTGAAATTATTGTACAAAAATAATAATTGAAAAATTTCCTGAAAATATATAGTGAAATTTTTCCGTTTCACATCTCTAATGTTAGCATGATAAGATCAAATTTTTTCAGGAAAATGTTATATAGTCTTCTAAGTTCTAATTTTACTCGGGAAATGCTCTGGAGCTAGGTGGTACTGTTATAAGATCAAATTTCGCCAATAAATTATCATGGAGTTTACCAAATTTTTCTCGACAAAAATTCAGGTTGTAGCCTAATAAGATAGAATTTTCTTCAGAAAATGCTAAGTTCAAATGTTCTATGGAAAAGTCTCTAGATTCATGTGGTGGCACGAATTTTCTTTAAAAGTACTTTAGAGTTGGCTAAGGTCAGGAAAATATTCTATAGTTAAGTGACATAACGCTAAGCTTTAACTTACTTTAGAAATGCCCAAGAAACGGCTTAATTCATATTTCCCACTGAAAATTGTCTAGGATTGGTGGGTAGAACCATTAGAACGAGTTTTCATCAGAAAAAGGTATATTCGGTTGAGGTTCTGGTCTATAGTTAGACTTTAAGACAAAAAATCTAGAAAATGGCTAGAAGCTTTTCTGGAATGAGTATAAAAATTAGGAAAGCAGTCTGTTTTTATTGAAGGGATTTTCCCTGGATGTGTATGAAAAATGAGTAGAGGTAATTGTTTCTAACCAAGAGGTATTTTCCCGTAATATACGTGAAAATGACGAATATTGACTCGAGATCGTAGACGGAAAGCTCTATTACCTGTCTTGAGGAGCCGGGATGGATTCATACTTGTCCTACATGTTTGTTGGACCGGTTTATTCATTTGGCTTACTAGACAGTGGCAACATAAAATGGGAGAGGGAGGTGTAACAACACTGCTTTGAAAGTGGAAGAGCATATTTGGAAGTCAAGGTATACTGGCCTAGCTGCATATAAACAGTCTGGCACTTGGGAGAAACAATTTTGGAGTAAGTGTGTAAAATACCATGAGGACTTACGGGTAGAGGGGGCCACGTCACCTAGAGGACAATAAACCAAATTTGGAAGTAAAGTTTATGGGAAGGTGAGCTGACCAAGCGCGTGTAACCAGTCTGACAGGTAGGAGGGGAGTGTTTATACCAGACTGGGCCATCTCATGGAATTAGTTTGAAAGCATGTGTTGCTTATGGGACCCACGCTCATACGCTGAAGATGATTTGTGTTCGACACCCGGCCGTGCAAGCATAGAGGATGACGTTGATACCACCTCCCAACACCTCGGGATGACCTCGTTGTGTAAAGTCTACCATGATATGCCCTACACCCGCACACACGATATAATACACGCAAACACACGATCTGTCAATAAGAGCAAAGGGAGTTGCGGGTTCAGTCACAACAACAATTTAGCCCATCAAAAGCGTCACATCATCGTTGGGGTAGGGAGAGGGCGTCGTTGCGAAGAGCCTAAAACCCTTTCATAATTTCATTTATATCCTTTTCATCTTCATTAAGTAAGCTATTCCAATCATAGTGTGCTGCTCATGGGTGAGCTCTCCATTGTTCCGGACTATCCTAATCGACGCCTTACATCCCGTGTACAATGCACTTGAGTGCGGCCCTCTATGGTCCCAGTAGAACACGAAACAATCAGAATCTATTTTATAATAATTTTTTTTCACTCAGGTGTAGGAACACACCCTTATAAATTAAAGTGTTCTCCTCTACCAGAGTAGCTCCTCGCCACCTTGGACAAACTCACCTCATAGTTGTCTCATGGTTGTTTGCTGTCCCATCCCCATCATTCACCCTTGACGTTACTGGCTGGGTGGGCAAGTTACAGTATTGCTCAATGGTGTCATCTTCCTTCACGCTTGACGTTAATGATACTAGAGCGTGGGAAAGTACAAGTCTCATAGCAGACAAGTTCTTAAACCAGGAACTTTCTATCTATTTCTCCCTTTAAGCCCATGTCCTCGTGATACCACACTGGAGCCGTAGAGGAGGAGGGAAGCCAGGTCTCGTGGCAAAGGGGCTACCCAGGTTAAGTAGGGGAATCTCCCTCTTCCCGAAAGGGGGGGAAGATATCTTAGTTTCTCATTAGATGTGGAGAAGGGCCTAACCATGCTAGAACTAGGTAAGGAGGATCTTGGAGCGTCTTCTGACCAGTAGAAAGCCAACAAAACCAGTTTGTAGTAATGGTACTGTATACTCTTACTGTTGACCACGGTGGTCTTGGGGGAATGTGCTCGCCTCAAGAACCGAAGTTTATGGGTTCTAACCCAGCTGGGACCAACGGATATTTATTAAGTGATGAAAATAAGCAGTACAGCTTATTTCAAAGTGGAAGTAAATCCGTCGGTCCCATCTCGATTGTGGCATGTAAAAGGACCCTGGAAGGTATGTGAAAATATATTTACCGGCCACATTGGTGAACCCTTCCGCTCTCGTTCATAGACATTCTCGTGTACTGATATAATCATTAGGTTTAGAAAGAGCACGTTAAATACCTCAAATAATAAAAATAAATTAATCTTATAGTGATTAAATTATTAAATATTTAATTATACATTTTCTTAAGTAGATTACTTTAAAACAATTACCTCTTTAATTAATGAATATTACCATAGTATAATTACAAGTATCACAAACGTGCTAGTAAGAAAAATACTATGTCAGTATAAATAGAGTATAAAAATCTGTAAACGAGTGCATGTGAACTCAGCATAACCTTTGTTGTGGTCAACAAAGCTTTTTTATTATGCCACCGAGTTAATATATAATTATTTTAGAGTATTTTTTAACGTTGAATGTAATTTGGGATATCACCTTTAAAATGTTTGCTAACTTTTCAACAATAAGTTTGAAAGAATGTTAGGTCAGTATTGTATTTTATATTTTTAACCTAAATAGTACATACTGCATGCGATTTAAAGTTGCATAAAAATGTCAAATACTCAATATATAATTCATAACTATTCTAAAACATATAAAGATGAATATTTTAAGAATAACTAATTCTGAAGATAATTTGTTTAACCAGAGAGGTTTCCAGTTTTTAAATAAAATAGGAGAAGGTTCATACGCCAATGTTTATCTAGCGAAGTATCGCAAAGAGGGAAACAAAGCTTGTAAGATTATTGATACCAGCATTGCTTCAATATCGTTTGTTACCAAGTTTCTTCCTCGAGAGTTGGATATTCTGCTACAAATTAATCATCCCCATATTGTTTATGTCCATAGTATATTCCAGCGCAAGAAAAAATATTTTATATTCATGAGATTAGCGGAAAATGGTAGCTTACTTAATTATGTAAAAAGTAATGGCGTTGTTTCAGAAGATCAAGCACGAATATGGCATCGGCAAATTTCTTTAGCTTTGCAATATCTACATGTTCAGGGCATTGCACATAGGGATGTTAAATGTGAAAATATTTTGATAACCTCAAACTTCTACGCCAAATTATGTGATTTTGGTTTTGCTCGCTACATATACGATATTGAAGGTAATGTCATACTGAGTAACACATTTTGTGGTTCCATATACTACACAGCCCCAGAAATAATTCGTGGGAAACCTTACATAGCTACAATGGCTGATGTTTGGTCACTAGGCGTAGCTTTATACGTAATGCTAAACAGAGCAGTCCCATTTAAACAAAAGAAACCCAAAATGTTATACAATCATCAAATAAATAGGAAATGGAAATTTCGCTTAAAGGTTCAGAACACGTTGAGTGACAGTGTCAAAGAAGTAGTGACAAAAATGCTAGAACCTGATGTCAAGAAACGTTGGAAAATTGAACAAGTTTTAAATTCAAAATGGATGTCCGAAGTACCGGCCCTGTTAAGTCTCAGCTCAGCGGAAGAACATGCTTTGAATGCTGCATATGAAAAACGTAGAGAATTAGAGTTGGATAAAAAACATAACAAAGATATCAAAGAAGTATCTTTTAATAAAATGAACCCTCTAATATCTAAACGAAAAAGTGTTAGTACTACAAAAACAAAAGAAAAATCTCTCAAACAAATTGTAAAGGAATCGACTCGTCTGGCTGCAGTTGATGAAACAGATAGCATTACTGCGTTGAAAGATCCTCTAGATTTTGTGTCACAGGTTTACTCAGAATACACACAAAATGGGAGTAAGGAGGAATTGCTTTCAAACGACATGAAAAATAATCCTAATAAAATGAATACGCACGTTCAAACCAATGAATAGCTTGCTGAATACCATGAAACTTTTAATTCTGATTCATAAATAGTTACAATTGATTAGTCACAAAGGTTACAAATACGAAAGGTTCATACAAATAAAATATTTAATTTAAGACTCTACCACAATGAGTAATTAAGTTCATATTTTTAACGTGATTCTAATTTTATTAAATAATATTAATTAATAGGCTATCCTAATTTGATTAACCAATATTTACACAAATCATACACAGACTCACCTAATCTGGTAAGGTAACTAATCTTTAAACAAAACATACACATGCTATAAAATTAAATTAAGTAATAGTACATTTTAAATGGATTATCAATTACTTGATGAAAATAAAGACTTTTTTTTATTGAAGAACATCGTTGTTGATAAAAAGGGTTTAACATAAATAAACTAGTTTTTAAAAACACATTTTTCGAGTAGATTTATCATGTTTGGTCATAATAATTTAGGCCCCTAAGCAATTACATAAGCTGATTAATTACAATTTATTCTCGTCTTTGAAATATCAAATACACACTTGAAATAAATTTTCTTCAACTCGCACCAATATTTGTTATGGTCTTAAATTGAAGAAATATTAATTTTAAAAAAATATTATCAATTTGAACTAAACAGGGCCCAACACATTGGTATAAAATAAAACTTGTCACTTTTCAAAATACTTTTCACTCAACAAACAATAGCACTAATAATAAATACTAAAACAACATAATGGGTTTTATATAATCTTTAAGAATATTATTTAGAAAAATAAACTGATGAGGAAATAAATGATTTTATAAAATACTGAAAATTGTTTGTCAGTGTAAATAAATGTATTGTATCATTGTTCCTCGGTACAACTAAATAGAATACATAGTAAAATTATCTACTCATCCTGCCATCCTATTTGAGCAGAGAAGCAACACGCTCAACACAGCCGGTCCCACATATCCACACGCCAACTCTCCGAGCCACAGATCACTCTTTCTAAGCTGCAAACTGAGCTACGCGATTGCGTTCCCAAGACCCACCACCATGAGGCGCTAGCATCGGTGGAACCGGGGAGATGATTCCACAAAGATGGAGATGCTTAAAGAATCGTTTGTGTTGCTTCTTCGAATGTTCTCAGCCCATCCAGCGCGTGTGTTACTCCCACGTGATTCCTAAACCCTCGCTCCATGGGGATGCCAAATAAATTTTCGTTCGGCCAAATGGAGAGGACTCTTGGGAATTGTTCGGTTTTTGACTAGGTGTGTAGCGTCGAGCTACGAGACTTTGAAATAATGTAAGTAAAATTCAATTTCGGCTTGAAAGTTATTATTAAACTTCTATTTATATTTAAAAATATTTCTATTTTTCAGAATTCTTTTTGGTCATATTATTTAAAATTAAAAAAAAAGGGTTTTTTTTTGTTATGATACCTCGTTGGAAGATTTAATAGATTAGGGTACTATTTTGCCAAATACTCTAAAGTGGAAATAGACTATTAAACTTTCATTCTATTGTTTGATAAAATTTGAAGAGAATATTTGTCAAAGACTCTAAAGTGAAAATATACTTCTATTAAACTTTCATTTTATTATTTTCTAATATTTAAAGAGAATATTTTGCCAAAGACTCTAAAGTGGAAATATACTTTTAAAACTTTCATGTTTCTGGTTTGATAATAATAAGAAATAATTTTTGCCAAATACTTTAAGGTGGAAATTTGCTTTTAAAACTTTCATGTTTCTTGTTTGATAATATTAAAAGATAATATTTTGCCAAAGACTAAAACATGGAAATATACTTCCAAGCTTTTATTATCATGTTTGATAGCCTTTGAAGGAAACTATGTTGTCAAAGACTCTAAAATGGAAATAGACTTAAGTACAATCTTTACTAGAATACAACATTTATTTAGGATGAATCAAATGATTATTTAATATTTATTTATTATATGAGTTTTGTTAGTCATATATTTTGAGTTGGGCCATTATGCCAAGTTTAATATGCGCTTATTATTTGTCTCTTAGGGTTTTGAAATAAAAAAATTTCTACAGCAAGTTCCCATAAGTTTTGAAAACTTTTAATAGCTGAGGGACAAATATATTTATATGACGGTATCATGCACATATAGGTTGGTTTATGCATAATATTAGAAGTTGATCTTGAGTTTTTATTAATCATGTAATCCTTGGAAACTAATTTATTTTGGACATAATTTTGACTTAGTGTAGAGATGATGTTTAGAGTATATAAAAAGTGTCTGCAGATATTTTCAAATTTATTAACCGAACTTTTCATGTAAAGTTTGTATAGTTAACACGAAGAACATAAATAATAATATAAAGTAAAAATTAAATATTGACTTAGGCGTACTTAGAATTTTTCTTTAACATAGAGATTTTTCAATATATTTAAATGACTCTTCTTTGGATGAAGGATTTAAGATCTTGTTAAATGCTAGCACACTAACTAATACTTAAAATTAAAACTGCAAAATCACATATTTTATAATCTTCTTTAATTCTTGTATTGCTATCTTGTCCAATCTATGAACATTCTCAGGTATTAATGCATCACTTCTACAGTCAGTTAAGGAGGATGGCAATTGTTCAGTCCAAATTTCCTCAACCAGGTGGGTTGCGAGTCGCTGAGAAACAATCAATTGTTCTCAGATAATTTTTACTCTGTTCGACTCACGCACCCCACTCTGATATTCTGTTTTTCTTGTTACATTTGGCACTTTCAAGTCATTTTGTTTTAGGAAGGTGGTTGCAGTACTAGTCAAAATATTTTACCTGTGCAGACCAAAAAATGTTTTATGAAATAAACTGTGCCAAAATACATACATTTATAACACGCATTATAAACATTTTCCAAAGAAAGTTCATAGCTTTATCCACCCCAATTCACGCCTTACTAACATCATACACCACCTTAATTGCATTTACTAATGATACAGCCACACCATACTCTCTAAGAACATCCCATAAACATATTCCATACACCTGATGCTTTCTTCAGATCAACAAATGCAGAGTAAGTTTTCTTTCTTACGGCCATACATTTTTCAATCACTTGTTGCAATGCAAATATCTGATCCATGCAATCTTTACCTGGCATGAAACCACATTGCACACCCCAAATCTTGCCTGCAGTTTTTTCACGCACCCTCTCAATAATTAAAACTCTCCCAAAAGCTTTTACTGGAATACTAAAAAAACTAATTGTCCTATAATTCTTACAGTCACTCTTACTGATTTTTCCTTTATACAAATTAACAATGACGACATTCTTCCAGTAATTAGGAACGTTCGCAATCTCAGCACACACATTGAAGAATTCAAACAATATTTTAAGTAATACTGTGCGCCACTCTTATGCATTTCTCTAGTGATCCCATCTACGTCCACAGATTTGCCTTTCTCTAATATTTTCATAGTTTTAAGAATCTCACCCTCGTTAATTCTTTCACTTTTTTCTGCTACTTTCTCCACATTTTCGTCATACAATTGCTCAAAACACTTTCCCCATCACTCTCTTATACTGTTTTCAATCCAGATCATCTCACCACGTTTATTATGAATGCCTTAGGTAATTCATAGCACTCCCTGTTTTATTCTCTTCACTCACTTCCAGAACAGATTCTTATTAACTTCAAAATCATTCTACATTCTTTCTAATTATTTTAATATCATTTAATCTTTACTCTCCTTTACTACTTTCTTTGCATTAATCTTTTTTATACATCCCACAAATTCCAATGTTCTGTTTCACTCTTAACAACAATCATTCGTTTGTACGCTTCTTTATTTTCTCTCTCCACTTCTTTCACCTGTTCATTCCACCATGCAACACTTTTTAGGTTTCCCACCACTGAAGATCCTCACAAATGTTTCGTACACTCAATTAAAGTCTCTCTTATTCTGTTCCAAGCTTTTTCAATAGCACTAGCATTTATTTCGACATTCCATTCATGTTCTTGTAAGGTTATTATTTCGCCCAACAATATTTCATTTTGCACTCTCACAATTTTATCCTACAACTTTCCATGTCCACTCTTACTTGCTTGCTAGTCTTGAACTGCTTCCTCACAAAACTCCTACCTAATTCAACTTCTGAAATCACCATAGAGAGATTAGATCCACATTCAGCTCCACGCACAGCCCTAGTATTCCTGACTAAACTTTTCAATCTTTCATAATACACTACAAAATCAATCATCGTTCTCAAACCGCCTCTTTGCCATTTATACAAGCGAATATCTTTGTGCTTAAACCATGTGTTCAACACAAATAAACATTTTCTAAACACAGATTCACTAATTCATTACCATTCTCATCCACCCTCTCATCACCATACCTTCCTAGCACTCTTTCTGAATTCTCTCTTTGGGTACCCACCCAACCATTCATATATCATAACAAAATCATTTTTTTACCCAGTTCACATGCATTTAAGACTTCATTGATCTAATTCCAAAACTCCGCTCTCACATTCTCGTCTTTACCTTCCACCGGAGCATAACCAGCAACCAATATAATTCTACGAATACCTATTCTCATACGTACCCATAGAAGTCTAGATGACACCAACTCATATCTTCTTACAAACAGCTTAGCTGTTGGGCTAAGTAATAAACCTACTCCCTTTCTTCATCTTACCCATTCATCCACAACTGACCACAGTGCCAAAAATACCATCACTCCTCATCAAAACATATTTCCCTTTCCGCTTGGTTTAACATAGATACAAAATAAGAATTTTTCTTCCAATCATTTTCTCGAACAGTTCATTCTCTTTACCACATCTTCCACTCACATTACACATTCCAATATTCCATATTCTCACCAGTTTGTCAACCGACGGGGCTTTCAGTTTTAACTTCAGGTGCCCGCCATAGCTTTGGTCAACCAGAGGCTATTCTTTCACAGTTCAATGTAGTAATTTTAAATAGAGTAGACCAGGCTATTAGCCTTGATCGTACCCACACCTATGAAAGTATTCGCTGCTGACGATCGGTGTTGGCACATTTTAGCCAGTATACCAGTCTTACCCTGAGTTCTCTCACGTTATTCCTGCAAACCAGTATCCTTACTTTAGAGTCTGGCTTACCGGCCAGCATACCGTTGCCAGTCAATACCAATAGGAGATAAGAAAATGCACCGAAACACCAGGACACAGTTTCAATTTTAAATTTAAGTATACCATTTATCTAAACAAGCTACACAAGTGATTTTTTAAAGCATGTTTTATGGACAATAATAAATAGGGTCCTATATTTTCAAAACGATGTGCAGCGATAACAACGCTATACCTTGATTAGCTTACTATTGAACGTTTAGAGCACTCTTCTCGATAATACAAACAATTTTGAAACGATTAATATTGATAAAATTTAATATGTTATTAGTTTAATTTTAAATAAATTGATACTATCTATTAAAAGTGACAGTTTCAGATCACATGGCTTGACGTACGAAAGCATTAAAGTAGAGCTAGTATTTTTTTCTAACTGTCAAATATGTCAGTTCGTAGCTTCTATTATGACAAAAAATGCAAATAAAAAACTTCAAAATTATTAATTAATCTTTACATGCTTAATAGAGAGGAGAGTCAAAGAGGTGGCCCAGAATTAGCAAAGATATATAATAGATAAAGAAGATTGGATTCTCACGTAATATATTTTATATTAGATTTAATCAAGGCTAAGCCATCTACCAGATTATTTCTCAATTACGTTACACCGAGATTTCAACAATGATCTTCATTTTGCTAGCTCGTCAATTTGTTACTTCTTTGGAAATGTTTGTTGTCGTTGCCCAGCAAATAAATATTTAATGCCGTCTTCTAGGAGCGGCATAAAAGACGTACATTTGTGAGAGAGCTATTAAAAAGTGAGAATAAGAGATTTAAAATCGAAATATGAGTGATTGTGGTTTTCTGTTGTGCTCTAAAGCCATCAGAAGAGTAGGTGCACGTTGTTGCGAGCATTTTCGCGGGTTAAATGTGCACCGGTTTCGACGAACATCCCGTCGCAGTAAGTCGCATTTTGGTTACATTTATATCTGTATTGAGTTATTAAACTTACAAAGCTTTCTACGGAGATCATCAAGCCACGTAAAGTCGCTCATTTGTTACATTAATTATTTTAGCTTCGTACTAAGTATTTGTTACACTTATAAATCTTAATACGATTGGGATCACGACTCATAACTGCCCTATCTACAGACTACTTATCTGTAAGGTGCGTGGTATTCCATAAGAGATGACTACACTAACATATTGCACGGTCTGCACAGTTCTTAACTTAATTTCGTAGTCCTTATCACTCCGTAGAAGTTGACACAACTTTAACTTTCTAAGGACTAGTCGATACGGACTGCTAAGGACTATTAATCACATCAAAGTAAGCGTGCGTGCGTATAGAAATGAAAGCTATAATGGCATGATCATAGCAATCACACGAACTAGTTCATGTTTTAAATATAATATTTGTGACTGCACTTAACCTACTTTTCAAATGTAGCCTATACTGGAAGTTTAATCAACATATGTTGTATAGTTTACCTGGGTTAGTAATATTGTTCAGCTGTTATTTCATCTCTTTGCGCCTTGCTATTAAAATTTCTTACGAAGAATTTTATTGGACGTTGTTTCCAACTTTCTCATTGGTTGGAACGGTCTGTGATTACGGATACATACTGTGTAGACGTGATTTCTAATTCTAAGGACTTAAGGACTATAAGGATGTGAGCTTACGGACTTTGTAGATGGGGTTTAAGTTACTTAAATTGTTGGTTGACAAATATCAAGATTGTGTTGCAGTCTGCTAGTAGAATGTAAGTTTCACGGTTATTGCTCACTCAATGTAGTGGGTTGTTCTTGATGGAAGGTTAACGTTCTGGTTTACATGAGCATTTGAGTTCCTTAAGGCCATTGAGTTAGTTAATTATTACGGGGAGCATCATCAGTGTAGATTTTGAAGAAATAGATCAACAAAACCAAATCAGGTTTTATTATTTGGCAGATATTAGAAAAAAGTGGGAGTACAACATGACAGATTATCAATTATACATAGATTATAAAAAGGCCTACGATAAGTTAAAATAAATAAATAATATGATATTTTATTTAAGTTGGGGATGCTTAAAAAACTTTTTGCTGAGCTAAATGAAGTATGTTTGACTGATATGAGTAGCAGGATACGGGCTGGATGTCATTTATAGAATAGTTTTAAAATAAATAATGGGTTGAAACAAGGAGATGCAATTTCCCCATTAATTTTAAATTCAGCCTTAGCATATGCTATTAAGGTAATGCAAGAAAGTAGTGAAGAGTTGGCACTAAGCGGTACAATCCAGGTATCAGAAGAAAGTAGGGAAGAGTTGGCACTAAACGGTACAATTCATCTTTCAGAACACGCTGATGATTTAGCTTTGTTAGTAAATAATGAGGAAGCTGTAAGAAATGCAGACATTTTACTAGAGGCTGGTCATGAAATAGGTTTATAGGTGAACGCTGAAAATACTAGGTATATGATCACGCAGAGAAAACATATTGGGGACGATAATTTAGAGATTACTGCAAATAACATTTAATTTGATAGGGTTAATAAGTTTAAATATTTCGAAATTATTTTAACTACGATATAAATAACAATACTAGTTTGAATTTAGGAAAAGAATACATTCGGGAATTACATGCTATTACTCTGACAGTAAGTTGTTGACATCTCGCCTGATTCCAAGGAGTGTTAGAATATACAAAACAATCATTTTACTAGTTTAATCTCTATGGGTGGGAAACGTGGTCTATTACCTTACATGACGAAAACTAATTTAGGATTTTCGAAAATAAGGTGCCTAGGAAAGTATTTGGTCCACAAAAGTATGAGGCTACTTGGTAGTGGAGAAGGTTACATAACGATGAGTTACATCCCTTATAATCATGACAAATCATTATTAAGATAATTAATTCTAATAGATTATGGTGGGCAGTACAAGCAGCCTGAATTGGAAATTCTAGAACCATGTTCACGGTATTTACTGGCAAACCCAATTGGAAGAGACCACTGGTAAGACCTACACTCAGATGGGAGGGTAACATTATAATGGGATTGAAAGAGATGGGATGTAGTGAGGTGGACTGGATATAACTAGCTCAAGATAGGGACGGGGTGTAATTATGTGGACTGGATAGAACTAGCTCAATCTATGAATAGGGCGTAATGAATTGGACTGGATAGAATTAGATCAAGATAGGTACGGGGTGTAATGAGTTGGACTGGATAGAACTAGCTCAAGATAGGGATAGGTTGGAATGAGAAGGAATGGATATAACTAGCTCAAGACAGGGATGGGGTGTAATGAGTTGGACTATATATAACTAGCTCAAGATAGGGATAGGGTGTAATGATGTGGACGAGATAGAACTAGCTCAAGATAGGGATAAGATGTAATGATGTGTACTTGATAGAACTAGCTCAAGATAGAGATAGGATGTAATGATGTGAACTGGATAGAACTAGCTCAATATAGGGATAGGGTGTAATGAGTTGGACTGGATAGAACTAGCTCAAGATTAAGATAGGATGTAATGATGTGGACTGGATAGAACTGGCTCAAGAGAGAGATAGGAAGTAATTATGTGGACTGGATAGAACTAGCTCAAGATAGGGATAGGATGTTATTAAGTAGACTGGATAGAACTAGCTCAAGATAGGGATAAGATGTAATGATGTGGAATGGATAGAACTAGCTCTAGATAGAGATAGGATGTAATGATGTGGACTGGATAGAACTAGCTCAAGATAGGGATAAGATGTAATGATGTGGAATGGATAGAAATAGCTCAAGATAGAGATAGGATGTAATGATGTTGACTGGACAGAACTGGCTTAAGATAGAGATAGGCAGTAATTATTTGTACTGGATAGAACTAGCTCAAGATAGGGATAAGATGTTATTAAGTAGACTGAATAGAACTAGCTCAAGATAGGGATAGGTTGCGTACTTTTGTAAGTGTGGCAATGAATTCTCGTGTTCATAATGCCTTATAGAATAAGTAAATAAGAATTAATTAATTTCTTGCATTTTATTGGGTAGATATTATGTCAGGGGCACACCCAAAAATCTTAGCGTAAGGAAGTAAAATATAACCCCCTAATAACACACTTGAAGATCATCAATAATATAGTTTAAACTTACCTAAGAAGTGTTGAATGAATTAGCTGTATTTAAATTCGAGGCCTGATATTAAAAAGGGATATTTTAATACACAATAAAAGTGCCTCAAAAATAGCCAATCAGAAACCCCAACCCTTTGGTGGGATACTTTTATAAGTTGAACGTTTTAGTCCAGTAAAATAGTTTCTCATTCTCAATATTACATAAACTCTGCTCATGATTTTCTTGGTGTAGAAATGTTTATTTTATAGGTAATTAGTTGTCATTTTGGAATTTAAGGTAACTTAATACTTTCTTGCTTTGCTTAATTTATAGGTATTTTTGTGTCATCTAAAAGTGTTTTGTGTCATTTTTAACATTTATAAGGGATTCATGTTGAATAAGTATATTTTTAAATACCATCAATATTTTATAAATACAGAAACATAATTTTTTCAATATGTCTGAGTGAAAAGACATTCAACTTTGTATCCTAGTTTCTTGTATTGTTGTAAAATACGTATTCCTGTTGAGACTGCAACTGGAGATTAGCGTTGGTAGGGGATAGCTAAGGCCTATAAATTTTGAAGCACATATTTGTAAATCAATATTATAGTCAGAATGCAAGAGTTTAGTCGTTAAAGGGTTTTCATTGCATTTTACACTGTAAAGTGTGCGTTTGATTTGGCCGTGTGAATTTATTTCCACTTTCTGTTTATATTAATTTTATAATTTATTTTAGATCATTTTAAAAATTAGACAATTTAATAGGTCATTTTTAGGTAATAAAAATCCGGGCCCTGGTCATTAGGGACCTTCTCTTTAGATTTTAATCTATATTATTTATTGGGTTTCATATCCTGATTAAATACAGTCAACTTTGAAGGATATCATTTTACCTACACTATATATAAATATTTAAAGCCTTCAATAAAATTTTATTATTTTTTGAGTAAGTATGCTGTGATTCTCAGATTTATACGTTGGTATTGTGTTTTAATATTTATTTGTATTGCCTTTATTAATGCCAAATGCTCTAGTGTTTATCAAAGCTTGCTCCCAAATGATTTCATATTAAATCATGTCCATTTAATACTCCGATAATTAGGCTGGAAAAACTACACTAGTATCATTAAACTAATTAATACTGCTTATTATAGTATGTAAACTAAGATAATTATCCTACCTTCAACATAAATATAAGATATATATATATGTGTACTATGTTCAAATAATATTCCTGTTATTCTAATATTTAGTTCAATATTTCAAAAATTATACCATATATATATATATATTGAACCTGAAATGTGTATTTATAAAAATAACACTACGACCATAAGTTTTTTCTCCCTACTTTATGAAATTAGAAAGTAAACAAACTCGTGTTATTTGATTTTAAGTATACTTAGACCTAGGGCTAGTTTTTTATATTAATTTTACAAAGCGTTTTATTAATAGTCAGGGATGTCCGAATATATTTACACTAAGTAGGAACGAGGTAGGTTGAGTTTAGAGGAAATATACCCGTATTTGAGCGATGGGAAAGTGGGAATCTATTTAAATAAAACTAATCTGAGTGCACCTCAGCCGGTATTTGAACCACGACCTTCTCATCACTAGCAATCCAGTCAAACACCCATTAGTAAGGGCGTGGCTTGGTTAGGGTTTGTGAGTTTGTCGGGATAATTTGGAACGTGNTAGCAATCCAGTCAAACACCCATTAGTAAGGGCGTGGCTTGGTTAGGGTTTGTGAGTTTGTCGGGATAATTTGGAACGTGGGTGTATATAATGAGTTCTAATTTTGCCAATGACCACTTTCCAAGGATAATTAACAAACTTTTAGTTGTTGTTAAAGATATAATGAAGGTAACCAGACCTGTAGGTCTACACACATAAATGTGGTGGTGATTGCAGTGGTGGATGTAGTAGTGGGGTGCCTGGTGGATGGAGTAACAGGAGTGGTGATGGATGCAATATTTGTTGCTGTGATGGATGCAGAAACGGGCATGATGAGGATGCGGTAGGGGCCGGGGTGGTGGGTAGGGTAGTGGGTGCTGTGATGGATGCTGTATGAGGATGACGGTTGAGGTATTGTTGCATTGATTGATGTAATATAGGACACGGGAGTTAATGCAAGTGGTGATGGATGGAGTAACAGGAGTGGTGATGGATGGAGTAACAGGAGTGGTGATGGATGGAGTAACAGGAGTGGTGATGGATGCAATATTTGTTGCTGTGATGGATGCAGAAACGGGCATGATGAAGATGTGGGAGGGGGCGGGGTGGTGGGTGGGGTAGTGGGCGCTGTGATGGATACTGTATGAGGATGACGGTTGAGGTATTGTTGCATTGATTGATGTAATATAGAACACGGGAGTTAATGCATTATTGGGTGCTGTGATGGATGCTGTATGAGGATGACGGTTGAGGTATTGTTGCATTGATTGATGTAATAATAGGACACGGGAGTTAATGCAGTATTGGGTGCTGTGATGGATGCTGTATTGAGCGCTGCGGTGGTTTTAGTATTTGGCGCAGTAATGGATGCAGTAATGGACACAGTAATGGATGCAGTAATTGACACGGTAAGGGAAGCAGTGGTGTGTGCTATGAAGGAAGTGGTATATTGCGTGGTGATGGATACAGAATATTGCGTGGTGATGGATACAGGATATTACGTGGTAATGTTTGGAGAATATAGCGTGGTAGTAGTAAAAGTATTGGGTGCTGTGATAGATGGAGCATTGAACAGGGTAATGGATATGGTAGTGGACACGGTAGTGGATTTTATACTGGATAGTTTGGTGGATGCATTAATGGATAACAAGAGGTGAAGGATTTTACGCTGTGATGAATGCAATAGTGGATACAGTAGTTGATTTTATATAGGGTGGTTTGGTGGATACAGTATTGGACACAATAACGGATGCAGAATTGGGTGCATTGATGAATGCAGTATTGGGCACCGTGATGGATGCAATATTGGACACGATAGTGGATGAAGTAGTGAGTGCATTGATGAATGCAGTATTAGGCACTGTAATGGATGGAATATTGGACACGATAGTGGATTAAGTAGTGAGTGCATTGATGAATGCAGTATTGGGCACTGTAATGGATGGAATATTGGGCCCGGTAGTGGTTGCAGTATTGGGCGCTGTGGTTAATGGAAAATATTACGTCGTGATGGATGCAATATTGGACGCTGTGATGAATGCGGTAGGGCTATATTTTAGGGTGATGAATGAAGTACACTAAACCAACAAAATATTTGTATTCAAATCATACAACACTGGAAGGGGAATGGGGGGTAGAAGGGTCGTCGAGCAACTTCCTCACTTGGATGTAAAGGATGTCACAGATTTAAATTTTTGAGAACCACTGCTCTAAAGAATACAGGTCTCGCTGCACTTTAGTTCCTGTAATCAGGTAAGAAGATAGAAAGCGCTAGTATCTTTTCACAATAACACGCACTCCAGTCAACCAGTAGAGAAGTTTGAATATCTAAAGTTTCAGTTTATGGTTTTAACTTTTAAAATACCGTAGTGATTAAAAATAGTGTATCCTAATCACTCTCTCCATAAATAGTAGAAAGATAAAATAATTAATAAAGTACAACAAAAATATATTATTTATAATATACATATTAACTACCATTTGTATTTGTGTACGATTGTAAAAGCATTTAGATTTGTTTTGTAATGTTTAATACTTGTAATTCTTTCGTCGATCCAGTATGGTTGAGTAATCTAACATTGACGTCACAAAGACCTTGCCAATAAATGCATTCTTTGTTGCTACCGCCGTATTGTTGTGACACAATAATATGTTACAATGACTAACAATAAGTGTCTTTCAATAGCACGTGGATGTAGAGTGGAAAACTTTTAAAACACTCTTTGTGGGCCCCCACCCAGCCGGTATTCGAAGCCCAACCTTCACATTACTAGCCAACTGGTATATACCCCAATTTTCTTACCCTGTGGATAACTCGACTTACACCGACTGGTCTCAGTGAGCATCGTACAGCTCTGTTCAACAATGACTTAGAAAGGCTGTTGGAGATGGAGCATCGTACAGCTCTGTTCATCAATGACTTAGA
>CABFWO010007214.1:0-27114 GCA_902155825.1 Timema genevievae
ATATTCTTGTGGCACAAATTCAGCACTAAATATTGGCATAGGTTTCATAATTTGTGCCGTTATGGGTGCTGCCAGCAGCACCCACTTTTTTTTGGTGTTTTCACGAAAACTATGGCGGCACAAATTATGGGGATGGGATATTCTTGAGGCACAAATTCAGCACTAAATATTGGCATATGTTTCAGAATTTGTGCCGTTATGGGTGCTGCTACGTGAAGTTGGCAGCACCCAGAGCTTTTTTGCGTTTTCACGAAAACTATGGCGGCACAAATTATGGGGATGGGATATTCTTGTGGCACAAATTCAGCACTAAATATTGGCATAGGTTTCATAATTTGTGCCGTTAGTGGTGCTGCCAACTTCACGGACCTGATCACGAGCTACTAGATAACGCATCCACCTTCGACTCGGTAGATGTATTTTTCTGCTAATAGTACAATTACAACTGTGTGAATGCACATACCATTATGGATTAAATAGTCTAGCTTTTTATTTGTTAATATGGCTATGGACGCATTTAAATATCATGAACCTGGATACGGATTAACTTCTTAACAGTTCAGTGTTTAGAGCATTGGCATACTAAGTTAAAAGTCCTGGGCTCAATTTCCATGCCCAAGTATAATTTTTAAATTTAAATAATATGATATTTAGATTCAGCCATAAGCATAACCATCTATTTTTCATATATTTTATTTGTGATTAAGAAAAAGTCACTGTATATCTTATATAACTAATAATAAAAACGCGTGTAGCAATATATTCATCAACAATAATCAGAAATGAACCAGGGTACTACCTAAATCGTTCAAACCTTTTTTGTTTTATATATGAGGATCTTTACATTCATTCTACCTATAGTTTTAGTTAATTTTTGACTTATTTATATAGAATAATGGTTTTGAAAAATTCTCGATGTTGTTCAGAATTTCCTTTTAAATTTATTTTACTAATTGACTCCTTTTCACTGTATCTATACTCTGAACATCTAAACGGCTATACATCTTACAACTAGAAGTTCAAGTAATATAAGCCATTACTTTCAGACTTTAATCGAAACTTTTATAACGTATGTTAAACTTTTGGTGGAATATATTGCCTACCTTAAAACAGTAGATCGACACTTTCTAATACAATCATTTACAATTAATTTGCAGTCAGTTAGTGAAATGTACCTAAGTAAAATATTATTTAAACATGTCGTTTTGTCAAGTGCAGTTTTTCACCCCGTTGAAATGCACATCTACTCATCACTAACTGTTTCCAAGAAAAAAAAAATCACCCATTTAAAATCAAATTTAAAATATCGCTTATATTTCTGTCTTTTTTAGGTCTCCAAACACAGGCAATGCCATATTTTGAAAAATCACGAGGCTCAGTGCCACACCCAGTTCGTCAACAAACTTTTGAGCTTCTTAACCAATAGGCGCCTAGCCTTAGAAACATGACGTAACTATTAAGCGCCAATATGAGATTATTCACTGAAGTTGCTTGCCCTCTCGAAGCAGATAGATACATTGTAAAACAGATAGTTTTGTTTTGGCTCATATCGCTTTATCACCTTTAATTTTACATTTAGAAACACGAGTTATCCTTACATTTTAGTTTTCAAAACTTTGATAATATTTTTTCTGGTTCAGTGGTCATGAAGCTCTAATTGAAAGTACAAACGATCCGGCATGTGCCAACAACTGATCCCCATCGTTTTATTGTCTAGTCTAGACACTGGAGCTAGCTTAAGCTCGGGCAGAAGGTGTCATCCAACCCGACTCCCAAGCTACCACAAATCAGCAATGATAGTGGCTGGCAGGGCCCCTGGATATGGGGGGGGGGGGAGGAGAGGAGTTTTTACCAGTGCACTCTTATAGTAGTAGTCTCCCTGTATAGATGATTTAGCAAATATTGTCAGAGTGCGAAAACAAATAAAAACATAACTATGTGGTTTGATTTATTGAACGAGTGAAGCGAGTTCTTAGTTTTGACTCCACCGATTTGTATTTGTCTGCCTGTGGTAGATATGTCTCACGATAACTTTTGAACGCATTAATCAATTTAATTCAAACTTAACACAGTTTTTCCTTTTACCTTTACACAAATCAAGTTTGTTGGAGAATAAGCCCTTACATGTATAAAAACACGGCCTCTAGCATTAACTATCACATTTTTTTTTTACCTTTTAGGGCTTTTCCCTGATACCTTATAAGGCTGAAAATTGCTACATAGGTGCAAACGGTGTCGGGAAAATTGAGCCTGGGAAAACTGCGCCTTCCCAGAAAGGAGGGAAAACTGCGCCCTCGCATGAATCATCACACTAATAGGTGGGAAAAGTAAGCCCACACGAGCTTGTCTGTCTCACCTAAATAATTTTAACAAGGTCGTGTGGGCGCGCTTTTCTCACTTTCCTCACGAACTTACCATTTTCACCGGCGTAGATCGTTTCATCGCATCCTTTTGTTTAGGAGGGTGGATGTATTTCAAATCGACTCATCGCACATCTTGAGGACTTGAGGAGGTTAAAGTATATTGATTAATCGCACCTGTCTCTTTGCCTATTGTTTAGGTTAGGTTAGGTTAGGTTTTTCAATGAAATAAAGATTAGTGTGTATCTGTTAGCATTTGATTTGAACGTATAAATTGAAGTCACCAAACTAATTATTGACGACCTTTTACTCAATTTTTTGAATCTAGGCTAGACTCTACAAACACTTTGTTAGGTCCTTGGGCGTACTTGTTTTGTAAGTGTGTAAAACAGTGTGTTGGGCGCATATTTCCCACCTATTGGTGTGATGACTGATAGAAGGGCACAATTTTCCCCTTTTTTCTGAGAAGGCGCAATTTTCCCTAATCCGTAAAAACTACTGGAATAACATTTAAAAAAAGGTTAAGTTTTATTTGGGGGGTGGGGGAGTGAGATGGATAACTGGGGGCATGGTAGACGAGGTTTTCCCAGGACCCCACGTCTACTAAAGAGGGTCCTGGTGGCTAGCTATAAATACTTCTTCTCTGTTATTAGATTAGCTCATATTTAATTTGAGATTATTTTCCTTGTTAAAACAGAACAATGTTACTCGTAAATCGAAAGTGTATGTTCTTAAAATAGAAAATGAGTAAATCAAGCGTTTGTAAACAGAATTATGTGTATGTATATAGTTTAAAAAATATATTTTCGCAGTACCTAGTTATATAATAAATATATAATTTATATTTAAATATAGTTTATTGAGATATTATTTTATGTAGCTACTTGTAAAAGTAACAAAATAAAAATAAGAGCATGCCATTTAAAGCTCACCTGCACACAATGCGAGATTCCCCCAAACACTCATCTTGGCAATGGCGGCGTGAATACATGTTTCGGACCTCTATCATATTAGGAACATCCATTTCATAGTTTGGCACTCTTGTAAATGCCCACACTTTTGCACAGGGACGGCCTGAAAAAAATAAGGTGTATTAGATTCCTAATCAAACAACTAGATGCTACCAATTTTAAGAATATTCTTTACTAAAATATAGTTTTGAATGAATTTGAATTAATTTGAATCGTGTGAATCCTTTTAGATCTAATCCCACTAAAGTAAAATTGTTATGTAAAGTATTTCAAACTGTCTAGTACGAATATTTTTAAAACTAATATTAAAAATTTAAAAGTAAAAACACTTCAAATAAATTTATTTATCAGTAAATTATTAAAATATATATTTAAATATTAAATATTCATCGATGTTTTTGTAGCATACGTTTTAGGCTAAACGCAATACAAAGAAGATAGTACTAAACGATCTGGACCACTTCCAGGAAATATAGAATTTAGTAACTACAATGATATGCTTAATTGAGAAAATAAGATTTATCATGTGCAATTTATGTGTTAGGACGGTATTGTGTCGATACCCTCAAGAGGGTCTTTTTAATAACCGTCTCTTACTATCTGTTCAAGTTATACGCAAGGGTGATAATTAACCACGTACAGTACATATTCTCCTGGTGAAAATGAGTAAAGATAATAACAATCTTAGCAATTCAAACAAGACGTACTTACCAAGTGAATATTTCAAAATGATCCCCAAGAGCGTGATTTAAGAAATCAGTAAACATCTAAAAATAATCATCAGGACAAGGGAATACATAAATTACACAGGAGCATTATACTCTTAACTATAGCAACAATCAGGTTGTACAACAGCATCCGACCTTGAGCATTGCTCAACCCTGAAAAGCATGCTACCAAATACAAATTATTCCCTCAATGAAAGTGTTAATGTCTTACTAAATACGAGTTTCAAACGCCTTAAGCTAAGGCAATCGTAAAACAAAAAAATTACTCAAAATAAAAATAAAAGTCGGAATCACGCCAACATGGTTACCCTAATATTTTCTTTTCCTGAGTCTAATTAATACCACTATAAAGCAGTCAAAAAATTACTGTTAAAATTCTTTAAAAATGTTATCACCTCATCTTATTTTCTAAGGTTTAATTTAAAATACCAATAGCCATGAGTAGCATTATGGATATCATTATGATTGATATCTATAGCTATCAGATAACCAACACTAATATCTACTTAATATGCAACTAAATATATTAAAATATTAATACCTTGTAGACATATTTTCTGAAAATAGGCCAATTCCGGGGCAGGCTGCAATGGGCCAACATCTGAATCTGCCGATCTGTCCAAAGAAAAACATCTCTGCCTTCCCCCACGTTCCACCTCCACGGATACAGCAAGGCATCTCTGTCTCATGAGAGCACACTGCACCAAACACTCTCCGCTGATACCGATATCTGCTCGAGTCCTGATAGGTTCTCTAAAACGGGAAAACCACACAATTATTCATTTCATTCTGGAGAGCTTGGTAACAGAATGGGACATTTTGAACAATGTATCATTTACATACATAGTTGAGATAGCCCAAAGCTGATGTGTCATCTGTGAAAGACACTAATAATAATCTAAACTAAAATATTCAAGAATATTATATATATGGAATCAAATAGCCAAAGTTATTATTTATGCTTTTAGTGAGGATTACTCCATCTAGATATCATATTCTGAAAATTGAAAAATGAAACCCGGTCGAGGATGGCTGCGTTATCTGATAGCTCGTGATCTTAATATAATCACATACTTGTAGCCGACGATTTCCGCACGTCCATCATAGGCTCTGCCTTAAAATATGAGTGAAGAATTACCCTGGGCACGGGACGAACCATGGATAGCTCAGTGATTAGAGCATTGGAGTACTAAGTCAAAGGTCCCGGTTTCGATTCCCGTGTCCAGGTATCATTTTTAAATTTTCAAAATATTATATATATGTTTGAAGCTATCTTAATGAATCACTGCCAGTGAAAATTAGCACAAACTTTCAAAGCGTCTAATAAACTAGTTAATCAAATAAGTTGTGTGGACTAGATTATAAACACCCGCCTCAGTGGCGTAGTTGGCTAACGCGCCAGTCATGTTGAGTCAGACCACCGAGGACGGGGAGATCGAGGTTCTAATCTCAGTCGGGTGAACTGGGGGTGGTTTTTCCTAAATGGTTTTCCACTCTCCCTCCACGCAAATGCGGGTTCACTTCCTCTAAAATTCAACCCTCCCATTTCCTAATCCATTAGTGTAATTAGTACTTAAGCGTATAACCCGAACGTGTAGTAAGACGCGGTGCTAAAATTAAAATTAAATTAAATTAGATTATAAACAAACTGGCTTAAAATAAAAATTGAATACCCCGGTACAGTAACGAGACAGCTCTATTTTAGTGGGTTTTTTCAGGAGATGCAAAAAAAATTGTTTATAAAAATAACTAATTTGAATGGGCTAATGAAAGAAATCATGTTATTCATATGTAGTATAATGATAAAATATATAATTTTTTTCATATTGTGCCCAACCCCTGGACCACATGGTCTCAGGTGTAACACCTGGCCCGACGAACCGCCTCAGTCTGGCGATGTACCTCCGCGCTGAACAGATGCAGGGATTAACAAAGAAAGACACAAATGATCCTTTAGTTCTTTCAGGCTTATTTATTATACTTTTAAATTGAAAAAGACACATGGACACGGAAATCGAACCCGGAACCATTGGCTTAGTACGCCAATGCTCTGACCACTGAGCTATCCAGGCGTCATCCCGTGCCCAGGGTCATTCTTCACTCATATTTTAAGGCGGAATCTGTGATGGATGTGCGGAGATCGTCAGCTACAAACGTGTGATTTTATTAAGTCACGAGCTATCAGATAACGCAACCACCATCGACACAATAGTTGGCTTTAAGCTGCCAATTGTACAATTATAACTGTACGGGTCCATATATCATGATGAATTAAATAGCAAAGCTATTATATTTGTTAATTATGGATATAGCCACATCTAGATATCAAATATAAGTGAAGAATGACCCTGGGCACGGGACGATTCCTGGATAGCTCAGTGGTTAGATCATTGACGTACTAAGTCAAAAGTCCCAAGTTCGGTTCCCGCGTCCAGCTATAATTTTTCACTTTTAAAACTTGACTGGTGACGGGGCTCAAACCACTGATCCTCCAAGCCGAACTGCGCTACACTTCACCAGCGCGGTCCGGAAGTGAGGTCACAAAAGCTTGGACCAAACGTAATTCAGTACTGCAAACACACGTTACAATACTTCCATTCGACTAGTAATTTTTATAAAAAAAATGTATTTGCTGAAACAAAAATACGAAAATGGAGCTGTCTCATTATTGTACAGGGTTCTTCAAATTGAATTATAATTAAATCACTATTAAAAGTGAAATTACTTTTACAATAACGAAACTATGTGTATTTACATTATACCAATATCTGCCTTTAATAGATTATCGGAATGACGATAAGAGTTTTTATGATGCATATTTAATAGCAAATATGAAAACTACTTATAAACTGCTAGATCAAACTAATACAAAACAAATAAAAAGCTCGTTAAATAGATGGGTCCGAAAAATGAAAGAAATATAGAATAGCAGGGCCTGTTCACCCACAAAACAAACTGTAGGTGCAAATAACAAGAAACGGAAATACATCACAAAACAAATGAATTGCTTCTACATATCGAACCCCTTGTTTAACGCAAGAGATTTGAACCTGGACTGGATTATGGCTAGGATACATTTATAATAATGTTTCCTGTAATTGACTACACATAAATGAGTTCGTTATTATGAACAAACCTGCTAGTTTTTACAAATATTACCAGTGAATAAATCCGACACCTTAGCACAGTCTGTAGCATGTCTGTCTACTGAGATAATGGTCCCGGGTTCGATTCCCAACATTTCCGAAAATTTTATCATGGTGAAATGTGGGTTTGTTCTTTCACAGTGATGAATTAACGGTCGGGGACTGGTTGTTGTGCCTGCCCTAGTCTTAAGTTGGATTATAAGGCATATGAAGCTACAACAGGCCTAGCAAGCCGGTAGTGGAAAAATATATAGCTTGAATATAAAACTGATCACAGGCTGGAAACAGTAATGGATGTAAAAAAAAAAAACAGAAAATGANATGTAAAAAAAAAAAACAGTAAATGAAATGTAAAAAAAAAAAATTGCAGAATAGGAGGGTATGAGAATAAAAACAGGAAAGGGATCTTAGTGTAGATTAGAACGAGGCTTATAACTGGACTTGACTATTAATTGATATATAAGATCATTTTGGTGAAGCTTGGAAGCATTAAATATGTTGAGGATGCCTATACCATTCTGGTGGCTTTGTGGCACCATTATTTTGTTTTAGTATTTTCCTGGGAGAAGAGCTACTAGTATAAAAGTGTATTACGGGTGTTTGTAACCCCTTCAATGGGAAACAAAGATTCATTAATACTTGATGTAAAAGGAGTTGAAGTTAGGATACAAACCTGTAATTATAATTTATGGGAATTGTTGTTTGAGAGTAGTCTTGAAATAGGCTGGATCTCTATTGACTTAACTGTTGTACCGTGTTCAATGTGATCGTTGTATTACAATAACAATTCATCGTGAGCTGTTAGTAAAATAAATCAAGGACTCCACTACGTCACTGGTCTGACATCTTATATAAGACAGATACTTATCAAAGTGAAAACTCCCCTGCCGTGTCAGGGTCCGGCAGCCAGTATCTGGGGAACAAACACTTCTTTTGAGGCGCCTATATCCCATTATGACTGTGTCCTCCAAGCGTAGCCACGCACGTAAACGCACATAATAGACAATTTAGGGAGCGGTGACTCCGTACCTGCCATCAATCCCTGTCGTCACCGGATAGGAACCTCCCCCCCCCCCCTGCCCTGCACCTGGGCCAGATTCCATCGGCGGAAGGAGTTGGCTCCTCCTGTGAGAGCTGGAACACTCACATAGGCTACTCCCTTGGAGTAGGCAAGGCGCCTAACCTTATAAATCGCCCTAAAAGGGCTCTCAACCTAAATTACCCAGCGGGGACCTCGTAGAGGTGGCCTCAACAGCTTTCCCGGAAAGTACTAGTTATCAACTGCTTAATGTGTGGCAAGAAGGGGGAGGGGGGCTTCCCTCATTCACTCCAGCACAGACGACCTCAACAGAGATTTAGCCGCCCATTGGGTAAACCCTCTGGACATTGCCCAGGGGCCACCACGAAGAGGCGCTCTACCAGGATTACCTAACGAGGAACATCCCACAGACAAGGGCGGGAAACCTATTTTACCGTCAGAGTTAGGGTAATAAACACGAGGGCGAGAATTCCTCTCAAACCCAGACCCGGCGCTACACCCTGTTGGTAAAATACAGTAAATTGGCCCATGCATTAAGAAAATTAGTGTTGTGAGAAACCACTGAGTTGTTTGCACGAACGAATCTGAGCCAGGGGAAAATAATGCTAAGATCCTTACCCTTGGTCGGGAGAAATTCCATTGTGAATGTGAAGTATGTTGGGAGTAATAAAATAAAGAGTCGTCGGGAGTATAGCTTGTTATTCCCGGAGTTCTTATAATCATAAAGGAATAGAGATAGCTGGAATTCTAGTTTTGTATTTGTCTTATTATTGTTTTATTTAAATATGTATTTTTAATGTGCATGCGTTACCTTCTTATCATTATTTTATTTTCAGTTAACAAGTTTAGCTGAAATCTAATTTTTGACTTACATCACCTAGAATATAGTATTTCAGAAATTGGTTGATACTTCTTTGATGTAATTTTATAAGTATTTAAGAACTAGAGATTTATGCTGTAGTTATATTTGTATTCTTTGTAATCAATTGATTTAAATTGTTTTCTATGAATCAAATACAGAAGTTATGAGAAAATCAAATGATGAAAGAAGACTTTGGACGGGTGTACAGCAAAAAAGAGTTAACATAGTTATACATAACAAGCCCTAACTAATGAACATAGTAAGACATAAAGTGGTATAGTGGCCAGTGCACCTGGCTACAAGCCTAGGCGTCTCGGGTTCGATTCACGGCTGGTACCATGGGTATTTTTACAGAAAGGGGAATTATCCCAACGGTCACTAGGGTTTGGTTGATTAGGCTTAAGTTTGGTTTAAGATCACTCCTGGCTCCACACCTTCATAATCATTTTAATAACATCGTATCATTGCAAGTACGACGTGCAGACAACCTTCATAGGTGTAACTTGGGCAACGTTCTGTTCCACCAGAGTGGCTAAAAGTCTACACACACAGCCAACCGAACAAGATACTATATCTATCCCGGTCAAAGCTGCCACACGATAAAAAATAAATAAAAAATATGGTTGAACATATACTGCGACATACTCGTTTGACGAATATATTTATCGAAGGAAATGTGGAAGGGAGAAATTCAAGGAGACCAATACTGAAGTAGATGAATCAGATAGCGAAAGCTGTTGGCGTAAGAAGGTACACATATGTAAACAATTTGACTCAGGTTAGGCAAAAGTGCAGCAGTGATGCAGCAAAACAATCGCACGATTGATAATTGATGGGGCATAGTCTGTAACATAAGCGTGTATACTATAGAATAAACTACCCATTCAAACTGTATTTCAATTTATATATCAATTGTAAAACATTAATTTTTGTAGTAATTAAAATATCGGTTTAATATTCAAGAAAAATGGAAGCAAAATGCAACTCAAGATAAATAGTTAACACCAACATAGTACAACGCAAGGATAGTGTATCCTGCTCTCTTATGGTAGGCTAGTGCTCAATCACAACCATTTAGCTATTTTTACATAATACTTCTTATCCATTTTCTTAAAAAATAAATATCTTTATAACCTGGTGCTCAAATATAATGAGACAAACATTACTAAATAGAATGTAGCTGCAAGTTTTATACTTAGAATGAATAAGTAATAAAAGCCAGATCTTTACTAGAAAATTACATCTTTACTCTTATTTTCAACTACCAAGACCAGAACTTAGCACCATACCTGTGGGCTACTGGGTAGTTTGCTCCTGCAATCTTCTCATAGGTGAGTGTGTGTCGACAAGGATAGGGGTTTAGACTTCCATCAGTGTTCTCATCTGGGTAGAGACCTGGCCTTGTGATAGGAGGTCTAGTTATGGGACCTCCAGGGTGAACAGGAGGGTACCCACCACTAGTTGGGTAGCTGCGACACTCTTTCTCTGCGTACAGGGCTCCGCTTTGGAGCTGGAAACCCGAACTGCCTAAAGTAGATCCTGAACTGCCACTGAGTAGGCACTGATTCGTGTTGAGGCCCGTCTAGAAATAAATTGTGCTAGGTTAATTTATCGAAATTACCAATACATATACATACTTATGAATATATCATTATTGGAGAGATTTATCTCAAAATCTACGAACAAAGGCAATATTACAAGTATTGGTGGAGATTAATCACTTTATTCTATATTTGAAAGGTGATTGATTAAATACCTAAAATAATTTGAGTACAATTTTTCCTTTGTCCATCATTTCATTGAAGTAGTAATTATATAATAAAAAATCTTGGCAAAAGCATAGCTTAAATTTGCAAAAAATATGCTAACATCTAAGAAATGTTTCAATATTTGCCACTATAATTATTTTATTGTACTTTTTCTTTATAAATTACTATGTTATATTTAAATATGTAAAATATTTGAATTTAACTGACTTAATACTTTAAAAATATGAAATAAAACCTAATTTGTAGTGGTATTTAAACATATATCAATTTTGATTGGCTAGTGATGTTGGTTTAATAAAGAGTTTCAATCGTGATCTTAAAGGATAATTTGTTTAAATAACTCGTAAAACCTAATGAATTTCATTCATCGTAATTTTTTATTAAAATACAACATTCAACTTAGGTGTTATACAAAATCAAATGTTTTAAATTACTTTTGTTTGGTATTTTAAAACAATCTGCATCCACATTACATCACCAAATATTTACCTGTTAAATTTGTGTATTACTAGCTGAAATTACAATTATATGTTCAATTATACATTGTATATCTCACTATCATCGTATATTTGATAATGTTACGAATGACTAAGATAAATCATATATATTGTGATTTTTTCAAATTATAAGTGAACATATATATATATATAAATAGGCAGTGGTGGATTAACTAAATTGGGGGTTCTAGGCACAATCTGATTTTGGGGCCCCTACACCTTTTCTTTTCGGAAACAAAAATTACACTACACGATCTGAAAAAATATAATTTTCAATAAAAATTAAATTTAACTCAGTAAAAAAAGTATTAATGAATAAGAAAAAAGATATAAATACAACATATTATAATACAAGACAGGTAGCAGAATAATAGAAGACATATGCCAACTAAATCACATTAATTAGAATATGAATATAACATTATTAATAAATCGGAACCTACCTAGCTTTTATATTTGCAAATTTACTAATAATGTCTTCATATTCTAATAATTCAACTACATCATTTTCAATGTACACTGATAATGCGTTTAAGTGCATGTGACTTAATGAATTACATAAATAGTTTTTCACACGTTTCAATACCGAATATAATCTTTCGCTACTTGCATTGCAAGTTGGTAACGTTAAAAAAAAATCTAAAACTGTCTCCACTTTAGGAAATTTAGATTGAAATCCTTCAATCAATACCGTATACATTTCAAAAGGATCTGACACTTTTTCTTCTCGAATATAGTTAATGAATTGATGAAGTTCATCTTTAAAATAGTTTATTTCGATATCCTTTTAATATTTTATACTTAAATTTTTTTTACACATTTATTAAATTCATCGTCGCTTATTGAAAAATTGAAAATCTTTTAAAACTTGGTTGTACCGTAAATTGTGCTTCTATTATTCATTTCAAATGTAAGTTTATCGCAAATTACATTGTTAATGTTTATAACAAAATTTTATTTAGCCCTTAAATGTGCATCATTAGATGATGTCTCGTCCAACTTCAATTTTCTCTTCTTTTTTCTGCTAACTCCGAAGTTTCGATTTTCAGTGAGTGAATGTGCAGTTTTCTCAATTCCTTCATATTTGTTTCTCTTTTCCATAATAAACTAATAAAGAGAATTGAGAATGGTTGTTCCTTGTAGTTCATTTGATTTTAAATCTTGTAACGACTTGCTTGTACTATTTATTCTTAGCAATAGTTGGTCCCATCGAACAGTCAATAGAGCCATTTCATATTCATAGATTTTTTTTATAAACTTGTTGCCTCCAGTTGGCTTATCAGTTTTCATTTTCGTTTATAGAAATATCTAGTAAAGTTTCTTTAATTTTATAATTTAATCTTAAGAATAAGACAGCGTCTGCCACTGCTGATCATCGAGTATCACATATTATTTTAATATGCTTAGAATTATCCGGTAAGACAAAGATACTATCGCCGAGGGGACAACGAGAAGTAAACATATAAATTTCGGATAGCAAAAATTAAAGATCCTTGGCAGGATTCTACTGCACAGTTTCCAATTAAATTTAAAGTGTGAGAGGTATGCGGTACAAATGTAGCAGAGTTGCTATGGTCATTTATTCTCGCTTGTAATCCTCGATATTTGTCCGACATATTTCAACCTCATCATAAGTTTGGACTTTACATTTTTCTGTATCACTGATAACTCTAATAGAAAATTCAATACAATTTCTTCTAAATACGATGCATCATGACTTTCGATTTGAATAAAACAAAATAACCTTTCCTTTATTTCTCCTCTTTCATTAACAAACCTCAAAATTAAACATAATTTATCCACGTGGGTTATGTCGGGCATGGAATCTACAATAATAGAGAAATACAACGCGTTTTTAACTCCAGAAATTAAATATTCCTTAACTTCCCTCCCCATTAAATAAATAAACTCATCACATACAGTATGTAATAAATAATTGTTATTGCCTTTGCCCGGGTTACTATATGTTTGAAAATGATTTTTCGAGAAGGTATCGAATTCATTCAGATATTTTATACAACATAAAATATTTTCTTTGCCATTATAATCTGTCTCCTCTTCTAGGTGTCCACGCAATGCGATTCCCTAGCTTGCCAATAATTTCACTGTCGCAATTATTCGCTTTGATACTGCTCACCAATATTTTTCTTCTACTTATTTTTTGTTTTACTAGTTGTATGTCAACACGCCCAATAACAGATAACCGTTGTTTAAAAGTAATCATAGATTTGAAATTATATCAATATGATTAATGTTGGCATTCGGAGCTTGCCCGAACCATTTCAAACCCACCCGAACAATTCATTTTCAAAAGATTATTCAATAATATTTTATTTAAGATAAAAAGAATAGAAAACATAGAGAAATTAATTAATTAATTAACCAACCTATTACAAATTGGGGCCCCCACCTACTGCGCCTATTGGGTAATCCACCGCTGTATATATGTATGTATTGTAAATTTTCTATTTATATTGTGGAGTAGAAAACAACTTCAAATAATACCAAAGGAATACAAAATCTATATACTTTTAATAATTAATTACTAACGTTCCCACTACCTCATTGTAATCATTCTAATAAAAGACATATTTATATTTGAACTACACAAGTCATTTCAGTCAAGTAACAGCCAATATTACTTAGTAGTCTATAAAAACAAATATTGCCAAGGCGACTTTAATTGTACACAACAATCACTTTAAGTTGAAATCTCTAATCTTGTAACGATCCTCTTTTGTTGCATTGCTTTCTGGTGTATTTAAATTTAGATTGTGTCAATTTTATTTAGTCTTTCTGTTCTGTTGTTGTTTTACTTCCGTACACGTGCAGGCAGACTTACGGGTTAGGAACGTTCAGTTTGCTTGTTTCTAGCCCTAATAATAATTAAAGAAAAAATCTCGCATTGTGAGTGCGAGAAAGAGAGCAACATATTTCATTTGTAAATTGTATTTATTTTGATTTCTTTTTAAAAAGTAATTTTGCTTATGCTCGCAAGAGTTCAGCAGCTCTCGGTATCAAAATTGATTCATTAGTCAGGAAACTGGAGGGGGGTATTTTTTCTTTTCTCCGCTTGTTAATGACGTGTTTTGAGAGAACGAGCTCGATGAAGAATCGCGGATGCCATAGTGGAAATTTCTTGAATGTATCATATTAATTTATGAAAATAAAAGTTATAAAATGTGTTAATATTAACAATATTTAACTACCAATATCGTCAAGTGGTCTGCAGTATCGTATTGCGACAATCTTAAAAGATTAGTTGTAACTCCTCACTAGTACAATACATTTCTTCGAAAATTTATGCAAAAATTGAAACAAAAAGAAAGAGAGCAATTCTTACATTTATGACTATATTTTATGACATAAATTATTTTTGTATAATTTGTGAAATATTAAAAATGTCGACTAAACGTTTTGCACACAACATCTAAAACATTAAATTACTGGTTTTAGATTTGATGAGATGAAAAATATTATCCAACCGCAAAGAATATAATATAATTATTTTTATTATATACGGTATATTAAAATAATTACGTATATAGATGAGTTTATTTCCTATTACAGAGATGGTTCAGGTCAGGTTCTATTTTGGTGAGATACGGACGATTATTTTTAACTCCCACTTGTTATCCGTACTTAGTTTAAATTTCAGTCATTGCTAAGAAATCATTTTTACATAAATGTGGATATGCAAACAGCATAATGATGTTTATTGCTTATTTGCCAACGCAAAAAATTCATCATTTACAGTTATCTAAGGAACTTAACAATTTCTTCAAAGATATAGCCATGCTGTGCTTCACTTGAAACCAGCCCGTGACTCACCAGTCAATGAGCCCCTGTTTAATCCTGAAGCCACATAGAGCGCTACGTCTGTTCGCTACGTTCGCTACACCAAGTGGCCACACTGGAAGCTACGATTTGTACGAGACTATTCAGTCTCTTCAAAGATGTTGGCGAGTAGTTTGCCCTGGGAGAGTGATGACAGTGGCGATGAGGCTTTGTTATTACTTTCATTTTGTAATAAACTTAAAAGAAAGTGGGTGCACGAAGTAAATATTAAAAGTACAGAGTTAGGTGGATTTCATCATTATCTTGTATATTAAGGTTCTGGTATTTTTCAATGGTTTTGTCCCATAGTAATGGGTATGGGTACTTCCTTACCTCTTCAGTTAACTGCTACAGAAACGCCATATTCTTACTTTAAACACACTACTAATGCCGGCTACACGTGGCTGGATACCACGGTGGGTCTACTGTGGCTGTACAGTACGTCATCTGCGACGCTTAAAAATATAACTGAGAATCAAACACACGGAGACGTAGCTAAGATAGCGAACATAGCATAACGCTCTGTGTGGCTGGGCCATAAGCCTACTGTAGTTACCTGACTGAGGAAAGTGAAGGAACGGCACACAAATTCCCTCTCCACATCACATGCATGCTGACAACTGGAGTCACTGAAGGCTGACAGAGACTTGTCTGTGTATATCAGCTGACGATCGCGTTGCATGTTCCTATACGGACATCTGCCTGGGGCTGTGAAAATGGATCAACATATTTTTAAATTTTTCGAAAATTGGTATGCAGTGTTTTTCAAAAGAGTCAAATTCTTGCTTTGTATCTTTATTCTAATGGTTATCAGACAATCAAACTATCGCCCGTTGTGTGTATATATACATACACACACAAACCTTTATGTGTGTATTGTATTGCGTGTCTAAATATTCTTAACATTTTACAGGTTTATAATTAATCTTAAACTAATAAAATATTTGATTTTTCTCCCAATGTACAGTACTTATTTTAAAATAATGCAATAAAAAGATTTCAATACTCACTACAATTTCATACTAACGATATCTACACCTTCAATATAGTTATGTAATGCGTTGATCATTACTAACAATTAAACATGAACTTGCTTATTTAATCTATGGCATTAGGAACTAAAAAGTTCATTGCCGCACTTACAAAAGTACGCCACCCATCCCTATCTTGAGTTAGTAATATCCTGTTCAATTTAATATGAACAGTAATTACAAGTTACAATATAAAATGAGATCAAAATAACCTTACTTGATGAAAGTTTGAAATATATTCTTAGTTATGAGCTATTGATTTACAACTTGATGTGATAGAATGGGCATATATTTAAATTCTCTCCAGCTAGTCATTGAATGATATTTAAAATCAAGTTGCACAAACTAATGTTCTACAATATATTATACAAAACAATTAGAGGTAGTTAGCATAATTGTTTAAATGTGTATACAATTCATTTCCATGTTAACAAACTCAATGACATCTGACACAATATTATATCTAAAATAGAATATTAGATTAGGCCAATACAAGCTTACTGCTCATTTCAAGTACCATCTTATAAATATGTTAACCAACACTATATTCGAACTTAGAAATGTAGACATCAATTAATATTTAAACGGTAAATATTTATAGATTTTTATTATTTTCTAGGTTTCTTTTCTAAAGAACAACTATATGTTTAATACAATAGAAATAAAAACTGTAGGGCTTTTGTCTATATTTTTAAGATTTATACTTTGGGTTTACATTTTGGGAAATACCTCTATCCATTTCACAACCCCTGGTCGTCTAAAAGTTTCTTAGTCCTAAACGTGGACTGGAATCAGGTGGAGTACAATTTATTATGCTTTAACTATAAATTCTGTCTAAGGCCTTAAGGTTAGTTAAGACCCTTTAAAAATCTATTTACATCTATGTACTACACTACAAAGTAATAACTCTGTCTTTGTGTCATGTTCTACCAATTTTCTTTACCCTTTCACTTAAAAACCACTATACCGATTGAGCTGAGATTTCACATAACTCAGATGTTCGGTTAACATATAGGCTAATTAAAATTACCTATACAGATAAACCTAAACCATCAACCTACCTCCTACTCCCCGTATCATCCCCATACGTATCTATGGAATCACTGTGGCTAAGGAGTCGACCTTCGTTGCTGAGGGTAACTACAGGCGCTAGACATCAAACTCCTCACCCTGCCAACCACCCCTAACCACTCCCGGTCGAATCTCCGGAATCTCTGGGGCTATGGTATCACCCTTCGGGTGGGAGGTACCCACGGGCGTTGTACTTCAAAACCCACCAACCCCACTTCCTCCAGCTGCCCCCAACCTCCCCCAGACATATCTCCGGAACCACTCGGGCTAGGAAGGTGGGACCCTAACAACGCGATCTAAAACAATGCTAGGATGTTTATTAAAAACCTTATATAAAAACTTATACTGGAAACGATACATTATGGTTACATGTATACATTATCTGAGAGACAGGTAGACACTAGCAAGGTGCTGAACAGACATATATATATTACATCCATTATTGTTTCCAGCCTATGGCCTGGTTCAGTTTTTTATTCAAGCCCTATATTTTCCATACCAGCTTGCTAAATCTGTCGTAGCATCATATACCTTGTAATCTATTTTAAGACTAGGGAAGGCACAACACCCAGTCCACGGCCGTTAATTTATCAATGTGAAAAGGTATGCTCATATTTTCATTAATGATAAATTTTCGGCCATGCCGGGAATCGACACGCTACCAGATGAGCTAATATTATACGCTTAAGTACTAATTACGCTAATGGGTTAGGAATTGGGAAGGTTGAATTTAGAGGGAGTGAACCTACATTTCTGTGGAGTAAGAGTGGAAAACAATTTGGGAAAAATCATCCCAGTTCACCCAACCGAGATTCGAACCTCGATCTCCTCGTCCACGGCAGTCTATCTGAGCAATAAATTAGCACGTTAGCTAACTACGCCACTGAGTTGGGTTTGATCCATACTAATCACTGAGACAACACATCACAGGCCGCTAAAGCAGCCTGATTAACCAATAGTCTATTACTATTTACAATTACTGGTACTAGCTAGAAATACTATTGGTGTAAATTGTATGTGCTTGTATATCAATTTATCATAGTAATAATACTACTTCAACTCAATTCCAATACTGCTTTGTATTTCCAGCTTACGTGTTGAGCATTGATTTTCCAGATAGTCTGCTTCAGAAGATGTTTCGAAAGCTTGAGGTTGAGTGAATCGATCTTCTGAGCTCAGACGACATTCTTGTCGGATGTGGTTGTAACTTGCTGACCTAGATTTAGAAGATATGTTTATTCATTTTATTTCAAAGTATTCCTTTAACAGAATAAAACATTTGGTTGAGTAAAGGAATGAGATGTCAAATGAAATAAAGCGAAAATATTAACTTGATGGTTGAACACTACAATGGCTTCAATCCAAAGAGGGGGTCAATCAAGATAATAAATAAGGAATAAACCTTACTGAATTACGTATTTCAATAAAATATGGTCAATTCTCAAAAACTTTAAGATGTTTTGTCTTAGACCAGTTCATATACTTGTTAAATTATCTGAGTTGATATAAAAATAATGAATGAGGTACAGTTACGAGCTTTGTAATGTTTGAAACTTGTATATATTCTGTGTTGGCAATAATAAAATATATTTCCAACAAGAATAGTTATGAATATTAATTATTGTTATGTTATAATAATATTCTCTGTCATATTTATTCAGATATGTATAAATAAACACAAAATATAAATTTAGTATCATTTGAAATAATCATGTTTAGACACTAGATTACCATATTTAAATTAATATCTCCATTATAATATTATGTCTAAGCTATGGGACACGTATTTTCATATTTTAAAAAACACTACTAATCAATTAAATTTGAAACACGCTTTAGTGGCCGTGCGGATTAAGGAATCAGTCTTATATGGTTTGCTTTTCCGGTGATAAAGTGGTCTGCAATCGAATTCCAGCGGAAACTATTGGAGTTATTTTTTACAAAATTGTTTCCCACCTTAGTTACACACAAATGCGTGTACATTTCCACCGAGTTCTACCGTGTAACTATGTAGGTATCCCGGGTGGGTAAAAAACGTTCTGCAAATACATTAAATATATATATATATATATATATTAATGTCCAGATATGAAAAATAGATCATATAATTCGTAACTGTACCTCATTCATTATTTTTATATCAACTCAGATAATTTAATAAGTATATAAACTTTTCTAAGACAAAACATCTTAAAGTTTTTGAGAACTGACCATATTTTATTGAAATACGTAATTCAGTAAGGTTTATTCCATATTTATCATAAATATAGATAAGCACTACCAAGAAAACCTGCTTACACATTGTATAACTTTTACTAACCCCATTAAACGAAAATTTATATATTTTTTACCAATTTATGCAAATGTGCATATACAATCATCTAAATCTATTATTTTTGTAAAATTTAGTCAACATACTGGTATACTTTACTTATTTGCTTGAACAAACCTGCATACGAATGATCGCTCCTCCAGGCAGCGATCCTCACACTCTGTTTTGGAAACACCTGGTATTTGTAGATTAACAAATCCTCGCAGTTCATAGTTCAAAAATCGATCGAAAGTCCAAGCCAGGCCGCAAGTTACACCTAAAGCAAGTGAGACAAGTAGTAGTTATTTAACCTTCGTTTACCCTGAAAGGTAGCAAGCTTACCTTGCATAGTTCCTTTATGGCGCAGCTTATAAGATAAGCTCATAGTGTAATATGTTAAGGTAAGACAGCTACAATTCAGGGTAAAAGTAGTGTACGTATATAAGTCTATATTTGTCTAAGCTTAACTGATAGTTTTCATATTATAATTATTTATTTTTTATAGTAAAATAATTCCTTGACATGAGATTTAAAAGTCCAACTTCCATGCAAAATAGTGTAGATGCAAAATCATTAAAATGTAATGAACAAAATTAAGAAATACAGTTAAGTCACTATTTTTTGTCATTCATGGGACGGAGCAGACAATAGACATAATACATATATTTGAAATGAGAAATTAAAAAACAGTACCTAATGCAAACATTAACATATCTCTAAAACTAAATAATTTATTCAAACAAATCTTTATTTATTATTCATTATGAATGAGTATTTTAATAATTGTAAAATTAAGAACCAACTATTTGTGTTTGTTTTTGTATCACCGTACATAACCTAATACCAAAGAGGTTCTATAACTACATTTTTTGTTCAAAGCTTTGAATGTCAGGAAAATATCAAATATTAAAATAATGAATTTTAATAAGATAAGAAAGCACATATGAGTAGACTGGATAGTTCGATATAAAAAATACCCCCTCTTTATTTTCCTTTATCTTCTGACATTTTAAATTACTTGAATTGAGAACAAGACACTTAAATGGTTTGTTTTGGTCTTTAATGCCCCTTTTAAAACAAAAAACAAAAGATTAAGTGGTGTTTTTCCCAATGCAAATAAAATATATATGCTTTTCCTAAGAGCGTCAATTATCTGTGCATTTGCACTTATGAAGGAATGGAAGTGCTAAAAGCAGACAGAGTGCGATGATCAGTAGCTGGCACCTGATAGGCATGAAATGTACAGTGTACCATTTGAAGATGGAACTTTCATCTCAGCATTTGAAAGAGGGAGCCGAAGATTCAAGAACATTCTGTTTACGACGTTTAGGATCTAAGCTGTAAGAACAAAGTAAGTGATTGGACCATCAATTCCCCCTATTCGAGTAGCTTAGCAGTGATACAGAAGCTTCCAGAACATTCAAGGGTGAGTTACTTGATACATAGGCCTGAAGCAGACAGTCACGAATCAATCTCGTTACTCTTTTTTACTCGTTCTTCATAATACTTGACAGATTATTCGCGTGTACCTAGTCAACACATATATCTGAAACGTAGTCCATTTTCCTTTGATACTAGGACACTCGCTGTTAGTTGGGACTAACATTTATGTGTTGAAGCTTGAATGCAGTATAATCACGGTTACGGCAGTTTTAAGTTGAATACAGTAGTTAAAATATCAACAGAAACAGGACGGGAGGGGGAGTTCTCGTTTGTATATGAACACAGAGCCATTCCCCTTCAAAATATTTCACTTTAAAAATGAGTGGCGAACGAGAGGGGACAAAGGCCTAAAGGCTTACCAGACCAAAGTTGTTTCATCAACTAGTGCCATATCTTTCATATTCGCGTTATCACTGTTGTTGAAAGGACTAGCTGTCCCCTTATATACTTTTATATTGCGGTAAGTTTTGTTACTCCTCATATTATTTTGTTCTAGACACAGAAATACTTAGACTCTAGTAGAATACGTCCCTGACCACAACTGATAAGGTCCATAACAAACTCAAGAAGACAAATGCACTTACTCTGACATGTATATTCAAAAAAGAAACAAGTGTTTTGTAATAATTGGGAATTTTTCTCAATAATATTGTGGTGTAGTATGATTTAAATACTTTGGTGCATGAAAATTAACAAGAATGAGAAAATTTTGTCGGGTTTCTTAAGGGTTGTGTAGAAACTTCTATTGTTATCTCATTTTAAAGAACTTAAAAAAAATCTCCTTGTACACTCAGAAAGAGAAATCTCAGTTTCATAAGTGTCAATTTTTGTGTCCATTATGAGAATCAAACTTAGGGCAAACGAATTACTGACTGAGCTAGAGGAATTTTAATTTTTTAACTTACTTGCATAGTTTGTATTGTTGATTGAATTATAAAATGGAAAAATCCCTACAAAAATAATTCAAGGCTTCCCAAACATAGATCATTAGTATATCAGCTACTCATATGTACTTTGGGGTTAAGTTACTATTTTTATGCTTAAATGTAAGAAGAAACATGCCGTTTATGATTTTTCTCAATATCTTTCAGTAGCACTTATGCTTAGGTTTATTCCATCAAACTGGATTAGATTTTCAACCAAACAAATATCACAAAATATGCGCTCCATTAATTTTAGAATCAAGAAGCCTATTCTCTCGTAAGGAAGGAGTAAAGTTTTGTATAGATCTCAGAAACTCATTTAAGTATCTCAAATTTAACAGTAAAGTATGTGTAGTATATATTATGTAAACAAACATTATATAATACTTTACTTTATCGTGGATGCAGATATCCCAGAGAGGTAGTAAGATGGGGTCCAAAAAAAAATATGTAGAATTTCTTTTTCCAAATAATTTGATATAATAAGCCCTTTGACCTTAGTATTATTCAGGAGTAGGCCTACTTTTAAATTATAACTAAATATTAATGAAAATTACATAATAATGTAAATATCCTCTTCTTCTTAAAACAATACTAATGTAAATTTAAAGCAGGCCTATAATTATATAGAATGGAATGATGAATACCTCGAAGGCAAATTGATTCGAAGTAAGCAATTCCAGGCACTTGTCGCAAATCTATACGATTTTTCTCAGCGTTTCCTTCTAGACCAGCACATTCATTCCTATTGTAATCGACGTTGAAGCCAAGGCAATGCTGATCTGCGCGGCAAAGTTGCGCGCACTGGATGGTAATGCCTGGAAGATTTTCACTAAGCAGGCGGTAAGCACGCTGGCCTTGAAGTTCGTACCCAGTCACTTTTTCATACTCCGCTCGTCCTATAACACAGCTACCAGCTGAACCAAACAAATACCAAATCAAAATGTGTTTAAGAGCGAGTCATTAGTCGAGATACATCAATAGCGCTCATATAAATTTAATATACATATTAGAAGAGAGTGGGACCACCTACCACATCGCCGTTGAGCACCCACACCCTCCTCGACGCCCCCAGATGTTGCCCTGGGCGTCGTGGTGACAAAAAAATGTATTTTATACTACCATTCCCTCATTAATAGCGTTAAAAATGCATTAATTAATCATTCAAAGTTTAAGTTTCTAAAGCAAGTAAAGGACCCGAACACCGATGAAGAACTACAGTCCAAGATAAGGACACAAGTTAAGACGAATGCTTTGTCAAACCCAGTAAACACATTTTGCTCACAGAAATGGACTTTAAGGTCAAGTAATTGAGGTCGGGGATTGAACCCATATTTTTTTCTCAAATGTGTGAAATGAAAAAACTCTTCGGTCTCGTATTGTCTGAGCCATAGTTATCGAACCTACAGTCTGATTGTCATAGGAAGCCTATTGTGATTTGAAAACTGGAAACTCATGTTAACACAATGGTGCTAATAAAAATATTACAATTGTATTTATATTGTTAGTTCATTTAATTAATAAGATAAACAATACCATAATATTGGAAGTTTTTGATAACTTTTTAACTAATAAATCAAATAAAACTTACTACACAATGACATATTTTAGTAACTTTGGATCAATGTTAGTTTTTGAAAGTAGGCTTCCTATAAAACACAAGGTTTAGCTCAGCAACATAACAAACCGTGAGATTATATGCAACGATAAATTTTGTGAGCACATCAATGTCAACCAGTGTACCTCATTAATACTTTGTGAGGAATTATTTACACACTGAGATTCACAAACAGGTACTTTCACCAGCCAGGGTAGCGATCCATTAATAGAAGTGGATACCCTGAGCCATTTAGCTTTCATCACACTACCGATTGGTACTTTCAAGTCCACGACACGTAGAGTCTAGGGTTCGATTAAGGATTCGACCTTTGCACTATTACTTAAAAAACTATTCCGGATTTTACCCTTGCACTATACACCCAAAACATCAGTTTTATCCTAAACATACAAAGCAAAACGCTGTTGCTGATTTTTAATAACTGAATCTACACCTAAAATTGTCACCCACACCCCACGGATGGATAACGACATCACTTGCAAAGACATAAACACTCTTCACCTTCCGGATGAGATTTAGTATATAAGACCCTGCATTTTTAAATCAAAATTATTTTGTAATCATGAGCTCTACAAGTAAATGAAGGTTAGTAATTAATAATTAGATCTAATATAAAACAATGTATCATATTTGAAGAGGAACAAGTAAATAATATTTCAAAGTGGGTTTTTCTAAAACAAGTAACAAATAATGCTATAAGCCTATGTTTTAAAATAAAACCACAAGTAGTTGATAATGATATATAATTCTAAGTGTATTTTCATTCATATGTTTAAAATCGAGTAATTCATATTTTATAGCAATGATTCATATGTTTAAAACCGAATAATTCATATTTCAGTGTTTATGTTTCTCAAATAATTGGCTAATATTGTTATACATTTTACATTAATGATATATGAGTGGAGGAGTTTACATAATGATGAGTTAAACACCCAGTCTTCACCACAATACATTGTTAGGATAATAAAGTCTCGTAGATGACAGTGGGGAAGACATGCAGCGCGAATGGGAGAATCTAGAAATGTATTCAGTGTTAACTGGCAAACCCAATGGGAAGAGACCATTGTGAAGACCAAGACGCAGATGAGAGGATAACATTAAAAGGGACCTTAAAGAGATGGGGTGTAGTGAGGTGGACTGGATAGAACTAGTTAAAAAGAAGGATATGGTGTAATGAGGTGGAATGGAGATAACTAGCTCAAGATATAAATAGGTGGCGTACTTCTGTAAGTGCGGCAATTAACTTTCGAGTTCTAGTGCCCCGGCCTGGGCTAGGAGTCCAAACCGATATTTTGGGCCTTAAATGATACAAACCTGTCTTTATTGCGTAACCAACACCCCTTTCTATTTTTATGGCTCATTGTGGAGGAACATGAGCTTTTTATGGGGAGATGAGGACCATGAGTTTTTTTTATAGGGGTTGTTAGTGGGGATTTATTACGTAGACTGTATACTCCATTATGTAAATGTTCTTATATATATTCTCTTACACGATCTCCTTCCTACACGGTAGTAGCACATTGTTTAGTGAGTTTATATATTGCAACTCCTGGAAAGTGAAAGTCACCTGTGACCCACTTATGGTTGGGACATTTTGGATGGGGATTAATGAGTTTGACCTCGTTTGACAACAAGCAGAACGAGAAAGAAGGGTGAGCGTAGGGTTGGGGGTCTACGCCCAACAACGATGTGGTAAGTGGCCCCACGCACCACTCATACTATATTATTGATACAAATACAAGCGTATTATCTATTATAAAATAAATTGGCAGTTACTATAATATAGGTCCACTAAGATTATTATGATTTCATTCATTCGTATAACTTTTGGTATTGGATTCCCCTGGTTTTCTTTACTGGACTAAATTTTGTATATAAATTTAACCAAATACACTTGCAAAAAAAGTAAATGATTAGTTTTTTCCACTAGCTGTGAAATCGATGGGTTTGTTTTGACTTAAAACAAGTTAAAACAACTTTTGGTAATTTTATCTATCATTTTAAATAAATATAACTTATTCTTATAATACTTCTTATGAATGTTTAATTCAATTACACATTCTACAGTCATAATTTTAATTTGATTTATTTTTTATAATTACTTTCAATATTTTACGTACATCCCGGACGTGTGAAAGGACACGTTGGGAAAAAAAATGCAAATACCTAAAATAAAAAAAATAAAAAGTTAAGCTGTATGAAAAGACAAACGTGTTTATTGTGTATAATTTTATTTTATTTAACCAAATTCTGAGAAAATATTCCGTTTCAGTTGCTAAGAATTGTTATGCCAAAACATATTTTGTATCCAAAATAAGTTTCTATTAGAATATGTTGTTTGGTATCAGTTTTACACCACACAGAGCCAGTAGCGCAGGAACGTTTTTATTTGGGGGGGTAAAAATAATCATGTGCTTTTATAGGGGATTACATTTTTGAGATTAAAAAAAGACCAGGGAAATGTAATACAGCTGTCCTTCGCACTACGCGAGTGATTGGTTCTGATAAATAATCGCGTAATACGAAAACGCATAAAGGGAATTGATTTCAACATGGGTGAGATATAGATTACTCCAAAGGAAAAAATAAAAAATAAAGACCTCAAACTTGTAAATGAATGCAATTTTTATTAATTTATCTAACTAGTACAATACTATAGGTAGCATACACCTTTTGTCAATCTTCAATCCCCTGAAATTGGTAAACAAATGCAATTTTTAATAAATTTATCTAATTAATAAATGCTACAGGTACACTTACTGTTAATCTTAATTCGCATGATAAATTAACTGGATCTGGGAAATCTGGATTATCACTCTCTTGCTCTCTTGACGGCCCTTGGACTGTAGGCTCTTGCTCTCTGGAAGGCACTGGGACAGAAGGCTCCTGCTTTCCCGAAGGATCTGAAACAGTTAGCTCTTGCTCTCTTAACGGCCCTTGGATGGTAGGCTCTTGGTCTATTGAAGGCCCTGGGAAGGTAAGCTCTTGCTCTCTTGAAGGCTTGGGATGGTAGGCTCTTGCTCTCTTGAAGGCCCAGCTGGGATGGTAAACTCCTGATCTATTGAAGACTCTTGCCTGACAGCCCTTGCTGTCGTGAATGCCCTGGGTCGTTAGACTGAAGATTTTCAACATTTTGATGAAATGGTCAAGACTCATCTGACAGGCAGCATTCTTCCTCTCTCTATAGAGTGCTTTGTAGCAAGCCAAATAACTCAATCTCTCTGGCAACTTTGGCGCTCCTATACATGTTAGGGTCATTCTCTTCAATAATTCTAATTGCACTGTCAATGTGATTAAAAAATTCATCAATTTGTTTTGTTGAAGTTGTTTGATAAGCTCAACAACATAAGACTCTTCCTCTTCATCCTTTATTCCGCTCTCCATTTCTAGAAGATCTTCACTGGCGAGTTCTATTGAGGGGGATTGGAGCAATTCACCCACATTTGCCTGGTCTACGTCCTCAAATCCAACATCTTGCTATGTCAACAATGTCATGTCTTGAATT
>CABFWO010007215.1:0-27113 GCA_902155825.1 Timema genevievae
AGAAGATGCAAATGAAGTTTGTGGGAAAAGGCTTTCAGGGAGACCATGAAAGAGATGGAAGAAGCAGATAATAAAAAGTGTGCAAGTGAGAGGAGAAATATGGAGGTTATTAAAGGAGGAAGAATGGTGGAAGGATAGAGGAAGATGGAGGCATTTTACTAAATGGATATGGCCAAAGGAGGGAAACAGTTTATGTCGATGATGATGATGATGATGATGATGCCATTGACTCATAGTGGGCTGCAATTACAATATTTTTCTGATATTGAACTTTTGAACTTTAACAAATATTTTGAAAATAAATTAATTTTAACTATTTTGGATAAAACTTGACCTACACATAGGAATGCCTTATAACATCAATAGTATATCAAAAATGTCTTGTATTTTTCTTTACTATCTTTACTGAGTGTGCCCAAATAAAATAAAAATTAATTATTACAATATAATTTAAGAGTAATTCAAATCTTTGATGTGCAAAACACCTATAGCTATCTCCTTTCTCACTCTCTCTCCATTCCTATCCCCCTATCGCTTTCTTGGTATTGGACAGGTCGCCAAAAGAATGATTCTTAATAGAGGACTGAAGCATCAATTTGTAACCGAACCTTTAAGTGTTCCACATGGAAGATGTTCGAAAATGTTGTAAAGTGTAATGCGTGTAATGGGGCCTCAATAATAATATGTTAGTTAAGTAAAACATATAATGCTGAGTTGGGAAGATACATCCTGATGTCTCAAATGAACCTCTTTGATTTACATAGTTATATACAAAACTGCGACAAGAGTGAAACAGGTGGGACAATAAATGTGTTTCAAGTAGAGTAGTGTCAGGGACAAAGTGGTTAACCTTCTTCACAAAAATTTGTTACCCCTCACTCCCAAGCTCGGCGCCCAAAGCTGCCGCCTGTGTTGCTTGGGCCTTGGACTGCTCCTGTTATTGCTTAAAAAGCGAAATCAACTGCATATCCTATTTGCGGCATTGTACCTTTTAGTGACAACCTTATCCTACTCTCTTGCATTACTCTAATAGCATAAGGCTAGATTTAAAAGTAATGGGGAAAGTACATCTCCTCTATCTTGACAAGTTTTTTAGTTATCCCAAACTTAACTAAAATTTTATATAATTTATTTATTTTAACTGAATCAAAGGCCTTTTTAAAATAGATGCATAATTGATGAATCCTCATATTGTAGTTCCACTGTTTTTTATAATATTGGTCGTATAGTAAAAATCTGATCTGTTGTTGATCTATTTCGTTGAAATCCACACTGATGATCCCTAATTATTTCCTCTGCATATGCCTCAATCTGATTAAAATTCTGTTAGATAACATTTTGTAGCATGTTGGTAGTAGTGAGTGAGACAACTCTATAGCCATTACACTCAGTTTTATATCCCTTTTTAAAAATGGGTATTATAATGCCTTGCTTCCATTCTTGTGGTAATAATACCTCATAGTTCCTTCCATATGGAGCATAGCATTTTATGAATTTCTTTTACTATCTTTTCATCACCAAACTTTATTAATTCTGCTGAAATTATATCTATACCTGGAGATTTATGGTCATTTAACTTCCTAATAGTTTCTTTGACTTCACTAATACTTGTATCTGGAATTAGTGGCTCAGCAGTATGGATTTCGACACCCTCACCAAATTCGGATTCATTAACATTCAAAATATGCCTGAAATAGTCGTTCTGTCTACTGAAAACCTCACTTGTATCTGCCACCAGGCTACCATTCTCATCTTTCACTAAATTGACCCTAGCCTGATAACTTTTCCTATATCCGTTAATACCTAAATAAAGTTACCTGATATTCATATTTTTGCTATTATGTTCTATCTCACTAACATTACCCTTTAAATACTCGCTATTTTTGTTTCTGAATAAAGCACTAGCCCTTCTTTTCGCATAAGCAAATGGACGCCATTCCAAATAATAGCATTAACTTAGTAGACATTTCTTAATGCAAATAAGTATGACGAAGGTTTATTTTGTGCATAATTTGTTATTTAAAGGCCACTTTTATCATTATTTTGTGCTAAATATATGTTTTCCTGACTTAAATCTATTCGGGGATAAATATTATTATCAATTATATGCAGCCTCTTGTGGGTATGTTATTTAATGGCGCTCACTTGTTTGGACTGTGTGGTTGTAAAATAAAAGTGACTTAAGTTTCAGGTATCTGTCTTCTTAATGGAAGATAAGGTTAATTTAACTTAATTATTCTTAGTGAACATTAAATACAAATGTAACATTAATAAAGGGTCCTTTTGTTGAAACTTTTCCTATATAACTTTTTTCCTGAAGTTCGGAATCCTGCCTAGGCTTAATTTTGACTAATCCTCCCAGTTTGTCTGCACCTTGCCAGAGCTCATGTAATCCAATTGGCTGTCTTATCACATAGTCTTACTCGTGTTGACAACTCGGCACACCTTATCTGTTTAATCTTTGCTTTCATTTTGTCAACCAGTTGGCAGTTGATCACTTTGTCCTCATATGCATGAGCTTGTCAACCAATTGGTCAAAGTTATGTCAGCCTTCCAAATATTTCTTACAGCTTGTCAATCAGTTTGTGTTGGACCAGTTTGTATGGTGCTGCCCCTGGAAATCTTATCAGGACTGTACTAAGACTTTTTTTTGCTATCTACAGTGGATCATAGCGTCGCTCTACAGATGATGTCATGGAATATTTTTAAATTATATCCTGCTTGAAGTGATTTAAAAAAATTAAAAACATAGTTAAAGTTGTAGACATTATCCATTTTATAAGATACTAATAATCTAATATCCAAGTTATTCAAGAGTAATACAAACATGTATTATTAATAGCGGTCTGCGAGTACTTAAATTTGAAGTTTTGAGTTTGAGCCTTTAACAAAAGCTTAAGTTCAAACTCAATAGATTTATAGTATCGGCAATTTCAAGCTTGTTTTATAAGGCTATATCTGTGCTGTATTGTGTGACTAGTGATGGTTAACTTATCGTTTATTCTTTACCTGTCTAGATTTTTTTNTTTCAAAGCATTTATTGGTTGAATTCAAGCTTGGCTCGACTTGATGCACGAAAGCAAAACATGCCCCTCCCCATGTTTTTGCTGTACATCCTTTAGCCTTATGCATTTCCAATTTTAAAGAAAAAATCACTAGTTGACTGTAATTGAAAAGTTTAAATAAGTGAGATAGACCCATATTTATATTCTAAAGAAAAACGCTTCATAAACTTTTAATAGTAAAACTGTATATGATAAACTTATGTTTGCTATGAATTTTGTTAAAGATCTAGGTACACCATTAAAAAAAATATAAAACCCTTTTAAATGATGGTATTCTTTAAATACTAATTATTTTAAGTCTTGAGTGCTTTATTACGAAAAGATAAAGTGGTAGGCCAATTTGGCTTACAGATTATTCATGTACTCTAGGATATTAAAGAATTATTTGTGTCATTAAAGGAGTCTGAATTTTACTGGGCCATATCAAATGGTCAGTCATGATAAAAATAAAATCACTGTTGACATGTAAACTGTACTTTATTGATATTTATTTCAACTAAGGAGGTTTATTTAGACTAAAGTAAAAATCATTTGTATTCCACCAAATTGTTTGCTCAAAATTTTTAAATCTACTTTAATCCTATATATTATTTCAGGTATTAGATGCAATGAACAATGACTTGCATTGTAAGAAAATGCATTTGGCACATAAACTGGAGAATGTGGCGTGTACTTTGGAAGGAGAAGAAACCTCCACCTGCTGACGTCGTGAGTCACCTGATCTCTTGCTGGCCAATCTCTATTGAGATGAGGACAAACAGACTGTGATATTCTTCAGTGCACATTAGACTATATATACATTTATGTATAGTGTATAAACTGTGATCCAGGGATGATTTTTGGGATCAGGTGACTGAAAAGGAGGTGGACATAGTGAGTGGCTCTCGCTGTGTGAACTTGTAAATGCACAATAGTTTCCTAACGTTGAGTGCCTCGAATAATATGATACTATAAAAAAAAGTGTCATAAAATGTCTCCTAACATGAGATTAAATTTTCAGGAGGATTTACAGAGCTATCATTTTAAATTCCCATTTTTATATGTAAAAAATAATACCGTCTAGAAGTTCTGTTAAGAAAAAAACTTTATAATTGAGAGTGAAGGCCAAAAACCATTCCTAGTATTTATTTAATTTTTTTTTTAAATATTAATTAAATAACAATATTTCAGTAAAAATGAGGCTGTACATCACAGAAAACTTTTATGTGTATTGAAGAAGTAACTTAATTTTTTAAAAAAACACTCAACTTATAGAGAACTTAGGATTGCCCTTGTTCATGGTATCATAACTGTCCAAGTATCATGCATCTTGTCCATAGTATTTACCCATCATTAACAGATGATGCATGTGCACAGATCTTAGAAAAAAATATTTTATCTTTCATTGCAGAAAATTAAAGTTTGAGGAATCATATTTTCTTTAATAATACATCATAGAAAGATTTTAACTAAAATTTAAACTAGTCTAAATAAATAAGACACTGGCTGATAAAAAAAAATTAAACTGAGATGAGTAGCAAATAATATTTAACTAAGAGGAGTTGGGACCAAACCAGGCAAGCATCTTGTGTACCTTTTTCACCCATTTCTCTCTCTCTTTCTCTCTCTCTCTATTTATATATAAATCTTGCAATGCAAAATCAAGAAGCAGGCAGTAAATGAATTGAATTAAAGCCACTACATGAACAAGCCATGGCATGAGAATAGTTTGCGTCCTCCTACTATTTAAACATGTTGAGAAGCTAATATTGAATTGTTAATTAGTTTTATATATTTAATATTTAAATTTTTGTCTAAATTTTGGTTATTGCGTATAATTTTAAGAACCAAACTTTTGTTAATGCATGGAGTTATTTTCTGTAATGACTTGAGTAACATTATAATATAAATTATTGTTGTAAACATCTTATGCTCAATATTTGTGTTAAATGTGATTTTATAAACTTAAAAACAAAACTTTTGATCTTACATTATTTATCGCTCTAGCCTTTCATGAACTATAGAGAAACTATTTTGTCACTTGACATTAAACAACTCATCGGTTTATTATAAGCTGTTGTATGCACATATTACTATCAATAATATTTATTTTAAATTACTTGTGCATTGGGAATTTCTTATGACTTCAATTTTATATGAGAGACATGCTTGAGTAGTTTGAAACTATTTTTCTTATTTCTTTTTACCCAGGATATTAATTAATGATAAGTGTGCAACTTTATCAAATTGTTGTGTTTAATGTCTAGAAGGATTAAAATAAATGAAGGTAAGAATATTTATTAAAGTATTTATTCATACATTCATGCTGTCTCTATATTATATTGCTTCCAAATAACTTTTATGATATCCCAGTTTGTGAATGATACCCTATGAATAAAATGATTTTGCTCAAAAACTACTAACACATAGGCAAACTGTCCTAAAATTTATATTATTTTTAGATAACATATATGTATGTTCATATAATTATAATCTTTGCTGTACACTTATAAATTAATTGAAATTCACAGCTATTTTGAAATAGTCACGTGGCAGTCTAGTCTCGAAGCAATATTAAGTGTCACTGTAAAAATAATTAATTTTTGCAAGTTCATAATGATTTACATTGTAACAGCTCAAAGTGTTTACTCTTTTTAAGTAGTTCATGTATATATTTTCTATATTTAATGCAAATGGTATACCAAAATTATTTTCTCAAATCTTTATCCACAAAAGTCATATTTTTGTGATACTATTCAAATAGTTCAATTTATTTTTTAAATCTGCATTTCCTTTATTTTTTAAATTGCTAAAATAAGAAATGTTCCCTTTTGCTCAGTCATCAAGTCAATAAATGTGTTTTGAGAACAGAATTTACATGGAAATTGGAGCGAAAGAATGAAATCCTATGAATTTAATCTTGTCATCAAAATACATCATAGAAAATGGAACTGTCATAAAACACAATTTGTTACTATATACTTTTATCTTCATTTATTTTGAATAAAGGTTTTTTCAATAATGAACACAATTCACATAGTTTCTCTTTTTAGATTTAATTGAATTGATTAACATTACAGAATCAACATCAAAATTATTTACATTAATCAATCTAGGCCTAAGCCTATGCAAAAATATTAATAACTACTGCTAAAACAGATACTCATTGAGCATTTTAATTTACTGTTTTCCTTAGTTTCATTTAACATAACATTGTTTTATCATTGTAAACACTTAAACTTTCATTAAGAAATCTCACTAAACATTCTGTTTTTGTCTATTAGTGTTTGTTGCGGCTTCACTAACATCATCATCATCATCAACTGTTTTAAGCCTGTTGCTGTAAAATGCCTCCATCTTCCTCTATCTTCTATCCTTCAACCTTTCTTCCTCTTTTAATCTATTCCATTCTTCTCCTTTCTCTTGAACACTTTCTGTATCTGCACCTCCCATATCTTTCTTGGCCTCCCTTGTGATCTTTTTCCTACATACTTCATTTCCTTCACTATGTCATACCTCATTTCCTTCACTTTGTCAATTAACGGTTTTTTGTAACTTGTCTCATCCCGCTAGTCATTATTTTCTTTTTATCCATGGTAGGGGTAATCTTCTTCAAATCTGGATGATTTTTTTTAGTAGTCCAAAGAGACGTCTTGCTCCAGAATAGAGGCAAAATCGCAATTAGGGAGTGCCTCGTGTCATGAAGAAGGTGTGACCACAAATATAGGGGAGGGGCCATATTATGATGAATTTCTTTTTGAAGCCTAGGGTGTATTCCATGTGGGGCGTTAGGATGATTGGTGAAGGTCGGGGGGGGGGCATCTTGTATATCCAGGAGTGTGAGACTTAGTTTAGTCTGGGTTAGGTAGGGTAGAGATTGCTGGAGGCTGAAGAGTAGCTTGGATATGCAGGGAGGGCTGGTTGTATTAAAGGTTTCTTTCCCCCACGAGTTCCTCTTGGTCTGATTCTAGGCATATCCTAGTTAATGCATAAGGAAAGAGCTTAGTTTGGAGCGTAGATTTGCTTAGGATTAATTGAAGACAGTGTGAGCTGCCATAAGGGTGCTTACCAAGAAGGTAAATTGTAGACGATGAGAGCTGTTGAAGGGGCACTTACCAAAAGGATGCATTATAGACTGTGAGAGCTACTGGAGGAGTGCTTACAAGGAGGTGCATTGTAGCTGGTGAAAGCTGCAGGAGGGGCGCTTACAAAACAAAACTTAAATACAGAAATATTTGATTGGATGTAGAATTTTTCTCTTATTATTAATTATAACATTTAAAACCAAAGTTTGCATTGCTGGGTCACAAATTAGTATATAATTCATTATATGAGCTATAACTTATATTATAAATAGGCACGTAGTTAAGGTTAAAGGATGTTTTGTTGGTTAGCCAACACACTCCTGAAATATTAACATATATTGCAAATAATTAAATTGGATTTTTAAATACATTACATGACTCATAAAGGTTTCAAAACAAGGAATTGTATTGATCATTTGCTTTACCAAAGTTTTTTTTATAATGTGACAACAATAATTGAATGCAGACTTAATTTATCATATAAACATTTAATAAATATACCAATATTTAATGGGCTCAAACGAGGGTGTTTTTTTAATATATACCAAGTTAATACTTTAAATATGATTAAAGCAACTTATTTTCTTAAGATCTGTTGAATCTATCTTCCATCTTGCCTAGATCAATACACGACTTCTTGATCTAAATTGATCCAGAGAATCAATTTAAGGCCTATGGATCAAACATCCATAGTCAATGGTGGGATCTGTCAGAGGGGCACTTACCAGAAAGGTATTGTGAGAGCTGCCAAAGAGGTGCTTACACAAACATTTTAATAAATAACAAAAATACTTGTTTACACATGAGATTTATTATTTTAGAACTATCTCAGTTTTAACTTCTTGGAGAAGAACTACTTGAGTAAAGTTGACAGAAAATGTATTTGTATATTGATATTACATATCCTATAGGAAATGAAAAAAGTCAACAAAGTAGAATATATGAGTCTAAGCAACGAGTTAAGGAGAGAAACAGACAAAGCGTGGAAATACTATTCAGAGAAGACATGTGATGAGATTATCAAACTGCAAAGTAAAGGAGGGTATGACTTCATGGATTGAAATAGAATAGAAATAGGAATAGAAAACCCCAAAGGTCAGATGGTGATGGATCATAAGAGGTTCTAATGATTTGGGAAATATATATAGAAGAGCTGTACGACAAGAAAAATTGACCACAAAACCCAGGGATTGAAGCAGAGGTAGAGGAAGACAAATAAGGACCCATCATTTTAGAGAGTGAAGTGGATAGAGCCATAAAGGACATGTTAAGAAGGAAAGCGGCTGGATATTACATACCAGCTGACCTTCTGAAGGAATTGGGAAACAGCAGCTTTGACTTTCTAGATGTAACCATGGGCTCTAAAGAAGAAGAAACAAGCCAATAAATGGAGGGACCACAGGACTATCAGCCTCATCTCTCATATGGGGAAGACTGTGGCAAGAATACTCAACAGTCAACTGAAACAGAAAATAGAAAGTGTGATGGAAGAAGACCAATTTGGATTTAGAAAAGGAAAAATAACCTGAGATGACATCGGTATGCTGAGAATAGTTTCATAAAGGGTTCTGAAAGTCAAGGAAGAAGTCTAAATTGGTCTCATCGACTGGCAAAAGGGGTTCTATGGAGTGAAATGGACGAATTGATGGAAATACTCAAGAAAATCGGCATCAACTCGAGGGATAGAAAGCTGATTGCAAACCTGTACCTGGGACAGTAAATGAAGGTGAGGTTGAATGATGGAGAGACCAACAGGATAGCGATACGAAGTGGAGTGAGGCAGGAATGCTGTTTGTCACCCAATCTGTTCAACTTGCATGGAGAATTGCTGGTCAGGGAAGCCCTGGAGGAATCTGGCAATTTCAACAAAATAAAATATGCAGATAATCTAGCATTGCTGGCCAAAAATAAAGAAGAGTTGCAGGAAATGATGGACCGGCTGGTGTAGATAGGGAGAAAATATGGCATGGAGATCAACATTGAGAAGTCAAAAGTGACCGGGATTTCAAAAAATGAAGAGTCGCTGAAAATCAAAATTTGAAACCAGGAGTTGGAAAACATAGAGCATTTCAAGTACATGGGAAGTCTGCGGTCAAAGGATGCCTACAGCACCAAGGAAATTAGGTTGAGGATTGCCATGACCAAGGAAGCTTTTAACAAGAAGAGGTTACTGCTGACCAGCAAGTTGAGTTTGGAACTGATGAAGATGGAAAAGAAATACTTGGAGAGCTTTTAAATGTGGTCCTGGAGAAGATTTGAGGAAATCAGATGGACTGACAGGGTTACAAAATGAAGAAGTCCTATGAATGGTGGGTGAAAAGAGAACCATTTTGGATGTAATTCTTTGGTGCACAACGTCATTGAAAGAAAGGTTGAGGGAAAGAGGAGATTAGGAAAAAGGGAAAGTCAAATATTAGATGAATTGAAGGAAAGAAATTTCTGGGAGCTCCAGGAGGAGTTAGAGGACAGGGTGCATTGGCAGTCTTAAGTTCACTGACAAAAGGAATGGACCTGTCGTGAGAAATAATAGTAATAATAATAATAATCCTATAGCGTACTATAAAGAATTTCACAATACACAAAATAGACACACTAAATTACAACCAAAGTACAGCAGGGAAGTAGTACAGAATTGTATACTGCTGCACATCTTTGTTCTTCATTTCCCTTTACTTGAGTGGCCTGAAAACAGCTTGACTGTTGCATCTCTGTAAATTGATGAGTTGACACTCTCAATGGGAAGAAAAGTGGCCAGCCACAATGTCTCAGTCAAGCTTGCAGCTGGAAACTTGATCAGCCATAATGGAGTGGCGGATAAAAAAAATAGATTTTATTAAATAGATAAATTTGGTGATTCCAAATGAATTAGTAGTAAGAAATAAGAAATAGTATAGCTGTTCTCATTTTTTTAAAATTATGTTTAACACAAGAGTTATTATTAACTTAACCTAAGGGGCAGCGATAAATAGAATAGTTTAGAAAAACTCCATTGACATTTATTTGAAGAAAGAAGAGAAAAATATGTTTGATAACCCTGATGCGGAATACCCCCTTCCTCCTTAGCATATCTTCCTATGTTAATGGCCCTTGGTTCAATTTCTGGCACATTGGGAGCTGGTTGCTGCCTCTGTTCTAGATTTAAGCTAGTATTTAGGCCGTGTGTTGATATAATCAGTTGGTTCAAAAAATACTTGCCACACGCCTTAAATAAAAAATGAAATACCATCCCAAACTCAAAATGCATCTGGTCAGGTTTCAAACCAAATCATATATTAAGTCAAGAGTCAGAATTGCATTAATTAATTATTAGTTTCACACATATAAATCCATGAATTAGTTGTTTTAAAGGTTAAGATAAATATATTAGTATTTGAATATTCCTTGAGTCCTTACTTTTCCTATAAAATATTTTCCCGTAAACGTGCCCGAGGTTTGGTCATTTGAGATGGCCAAATTGAGGTAACTCTTTTTTAGCTATTATATTCTTAAAGCCATCATTGCACTCTAACCAATACAATAACTAAGTAAATTGATTATGTCAGAAAAGTGTCTGAATATCCTGTGGGACTATTATCTCTACTTTCCTGTCCCTCTTAGCTATTAACTGGATTCAAGTGCTGTCATCCATACATGAAGGAGCCTTCCAAATGAACTGTGACATGACACTGCCATCCACCGCACAAGGGGACTATCATAGCATATTGTGCATTTAAGTCAAGACACTTCTCGCCTTGACACCAACCAAGGCTAAATGGTGTCAACGGTGGGGAATACACCCCATTACAGGGCTCTTATAACCCAATGTGGTCATAACCTCAGTGTTTTGAGCTGCTGCTAAGACTTCATTGAAAACATCAAGCAACCCCACCGCTTTCTGGATTCAGGGGTGAAAGGAGTTGGCTTCTCTATATATAAAGGCCAGTGCTATGTAGGAATTAATAAAGTCAGCCTTAGGGATTGCCAAAGCTTTACCCTAAGTTGCCCAGCGGGCACCTTGTAAAGGTGTCCTCATCAGCTGTCCATAACCATGCCCAAGTACATAATACCAACCACTTAATGTTTGTGGCTGGTGTGGGCACTCACCTTACCCCACCTCCACACAGACGACTCTACAAAGATTTTGCCGCCCAACTGGCTGGTAGGCCAGGTCGACCAGCCAAGCCAAGATGGACGTTGTCTAGGGGCCACCAACATAAAGGCACCCTGCAGGGATTTTGGGCAAGTCAATCTGAAAAGCTAGATCTCTCTTTCCTCCACTCTTTCATCGAGAGAGCATCCGAGCTGATGCGACAGCCATGGCGTCTGAGCACATATCACAGTCCTTGAACTGATAGCACCCCCTCTGCCGTCCATACATCACAGTCTAAACTAAAAACAATGATTAAATCAGACAATTAATTTAGTTTATCTCTACCATAGTAAACCTGGCTGAGGCAAAGCCATAAGAAAAATGTGTGTGTTTGAATAATATTCTACATTATTTTCAAGACGAATGGACCTTATGTTGTACCACACATGGTCTAGTTATTGCACACTTGGTGATCCAACATAACTTGTGCTACGCACATGTACGAACACAACCCCTTTTCACGACCTTGACTCACACACGCCTTATTCACGTCCACACGCCGCCATATCACGCACTGACTGTCCTGTCTCTCGCCTGTAATCACCAATCTCAACAACCTCACGCAATAAGTTTCAGTGAGTCTCTAACACTTATGAGGGTAATTTGGGATCCTATCCAGTCAATTTTCATTAATTTACAATGCCTTTTTACTTTGGTTATTATTAATATAAGTGACTCGATGACAAACAACTACACTGCATGGCTGTTCAATTGGCAGCCCGTGGGTCACATCCGGCCCTGATTCGTTTTCAAACTTCCCACGAACGCATCGTTAGACACCATAGTGAAGAAAACAATTTTAAGGATAACCCCTTGAATAACATTGTTTGGGCTCACAGACTTGGATCCTTTGGGTACGGTCACAGAATTAACGTCCACACGATTGATGTGGTATTGGGCCGGCTTTCGTAATAGTGTCTTTTCTATAGCGAGTGAAATAGTCGGCGACATCCACGTATTTCACAAAGAGGGTGGCGTCTAAAATATTCAACTGGACGTCGGTATTTAAATTGTCCGCGTCTGTGATCAGATAAAATTCCTTTTTGTTGTCAATTAAGTTAACGCGCAAGGATACATTTTTCAATAGCAATTGTGAAATATTAAATATGTCGGCGTGTAAACGTCCCACCAAGTCGACCGGATAGTTTAACAAGTCTAATCTCGTGGCGAAGCCTTTGTTCTCTGTGGATGAAGCGAGTTCACCATTAGCGACAGGGGTATCCAAAAACTACATACTGTTCACCGGGTGTGTCTCGAAGGCATCTCGACCATAGTTAGTTAAAGTCTCTAAATAAGCCCTGTACACATAGTTGTCTATCGAGTTTGTAATAGGTGTTTCGTTTAGAGAGATATTGATTTGACTAAATAAAGAATGTATCAAGTTGTTGACACATCCGATATTAATGTCGGCCACAACCGTTGTCCCGTCCCCTTTCACGAGTTGAATACGAATATATAATTTAATCGAGTGAAAGTGCTCGCCGTCTACGGGACAGAATAACTAACTGAGCGTCGTTGTCCACAGAAGTGATGGGCTTGTATTCGACCACTTTATTATTTTTAATTACTGTTTGAATGCATATTTCTGCAAATACGATGTCAGTGCTACATAAAACTGACTCATATTTGTTTAGTGTCCGACGCAGGTACCCAGCTGTTAAAAGAACTGTCGTATCCTTTTCACTTGACTAGATGATGTTGAATGCCCTTAATCCTATTACTCTGTACTATTTTATTTATTGACTACGCTAAATATTTCTCGAGTAAAACTAGCCTCGTATCCTTTGTCAAAAATATTTTTTCTTTACTTATGCGCACATGATCGCCCACCTTGAACAAAATTTTACCAATTTTAATTTTAGCCCACTGTTTTCGGAACCGTAATAGTATTTTAAGTACGTGAATAGGCTTGACTGACGCTGGAGCCATCCCTATGGTCGAATGAACACTAGCGTTATAATTTTGAACTATACCTCAGTTTTAGCTTATGTGGTGCTGACTGACAGCTCACAGCTGACTTCTGACGGCTTTAAAAAGCTACCAGACCAAATTATGTATCTCTATGCCGAACCATATGATCTGCAAAAAACATGTCTTTAGCAGTTGTCACTTCTGACAGTCAAAATTTAGGTATATACCTAAATGTTGACTGTCAGAAGTCAGCTGTGAACTGTCAGTCAGCACCACATAAGCTAAAACTGAGGTATAGCTTGTCCAGCACATCGATGTAGCTGTGAGTGTTGAATGCGGTGAAATATTTCCACATTTTAGTTTTCAGCGTGCGATTGAAACGCTCCACGACGGCCCCCTTTATGTCTGGATTATGCAAGTGATAAAAATGAACGCCCGCTTGTTTCAAAAAGTTTCGAAATTTAGAATTAAAAAATTCCCCACCCTTGCCCAATTTAATCTAAAGGGGGCGTCTTCCCTTAAAAACCCGTTTTATAGCCAAAGTGATGTCTGCACCGGATTTTGTTTTAAGCGGCATAGACCTCGCCTACTTTGAAAATACGTCAATAATGTTTAGAAGATAGTTGAACCCTTTGTTGTCCTTTTTTAAAGCTCTCATATCTACTAAATCCATCTCCCACACATCGTCGATATTACCCTCTCTGTACGGGTTACGTGGAAACCTATTTCTTAAACTTCGGTGAAGAGTGTACGCGTCCTGTCCCGTTAACCATTCGTCTACTTTTATTTTATCTACTGGACTGGCCTTTTGAAGTTTTGCGGTGGACGTAAACGCCGACGGCCGCGGGAGATTGTAATTTTTTTTTTAACGCGGTGGTGATCTGAGCGTGTTCCAACGAGGTCTGGCCGGAAACAGTTTCGAAATTATTGTTTTATATTTCACACCTCTACTGGATGTTATGTTCGCGTCTGGATAAATGTTTTGACGATGAGCACTCGTGGCAATTAGTATGGCTTTATATGTTTTTAAATCACTCTCTGTAATTATATCTTTATTTACGTTTCTTTTCGTCAACAATTCCCAAAGTCCTTGCGTACCCTTATAGTGTGTGCTACCCAGGTAGATATCGTTATCCTCTACGGTAAAACTTGAATTGCCAATTTTGAAACTATCCCCCTCTTACCTTATTCCAAATACAGGGTCTGTAGACACTCTCCTGTGTACGTACGGTGATAAATATTTCCCGGCTATGCTGCCGAATAGGTGGGAGAAACCTGTTTCGATTTCATCAGATTTTGAATTAGGCACAAAATATGATTCCCCCTCCGCCCACTCCTCGTCCTCCCTCTCTGGCGAGTCTCTAACAGGTGTGCTTTCATACGTCACCTCGTCTGAAAGGAATTGAGGTGAAACTGGTTGTCTCTTAGCTGAAGGTCGCTTTTTTTTTTACTTTTCATCTTGTCGTACTAGCTCGTGCAAGGTCGACCGGTCTACGTCTTAATACTTGGAGGCCCACGATGGGTATCCTTATAGGTCGTCTGGCTCTCTCCCTGTTAGTTAAATGTCGCTGTTGAAGCTTTCTAAAACTAGCCAATCTTTGATAATAGTCTATTTTTCTAGATTTCTTATTAAGAATATTTTTCATCTGTACTAAATCGGAAGACTTGTTGCGTTTTTCATTAAATAGTTTGGGATGGGACGAGAAGCATCTGTTTAAGTTGTGACATATTATTTAACTAAGGCTCCAACAAGAGCGGAAAAGGATATCCGGTAGAATGCGGCTTAAAAATCCTCCCGATTGAAAAGCGATATTTCCTTTTCTCTTTAACGAAATACCCTTACTAGCCAATTTCCGCATACAATTTTTATACTTTATTAATTTATGCTCATATCTTTTACTAATTTTAATATTATTGTTTAATGTGTTTAGCCCACATTCACCAAATGTTGTTATAACCTCCAGGTTGGTGACTTTGAGAATAGTGTTTCGCAATTTAGGATTGGCCCTTTTCAACATCGATAGAAGATGCCTATTTTTCTTGACTAGTTTCATCTAGTAGTCTAGAGGGAACAAACACTTTGCAAATAGTGTCGAATATGTCCGTTTTGAAGCGCAGGCGTTCGTCCGCGTTCTGACTCGGATCTAAGAATAAATATCCGTGAGGTGATTCTGTCGCTTTCCTATAGATTCTTTGAATTTCGGATGGATTATCCGGATAAACTTGCCTAACTAGATAGTTTGTGTTTGATCACGCGGGTTTTTAAACACCACAATGTATTTAGCGTTTAGCGAGATGTCACGAGATTTACTCCCATGGAAAAGGTTTTGTGTGATTAGAATAACCGATAGGTTTGTATGGTGACTACCCTTCTTAAAAAGTTCACTAACTTTGTTCGAATAGGCTTCGTTCATTAAATCGTTTAACACGACGAGTTGAGGTTCACCCTTGATTTTAAAAACAAAATTGTCCGGTACACCTTTGTGTAATGTGACGTGACTAGATAATCGCAACGGAATTGAATTGTTCTCGCTGAAACACCCTAAAATTCTATCAAATTTATTCACACTGCATACCTGTTTTAAATTTAAAAGAAAATTCTCTACAAAATTAGTTTTTCCGCCAATATAAGTGTGAAAGAGTGTACAAACACAGACATCGATGTGTACTCGTCTAGTACGGCTTTAAAACTAAAGAATAAAAATTACACTTACAAATTTATAGCGGCGCTGATGAACCATTGCCTAATAAAGTTTACATTTGAAAGGTGCAGATGTAATTTATTTTTTTAGATTCATGCCCGATACATTTATTGTATTTATGATGGATCAGATCTTGCAGAGAGGGACAGCCCAAGTCTAACATATCAATTACAAGTTTTTTTATCGAGCCTTTCCATTATAAATTTTCTCTTCTCATCCCCCTTAATATAATAGAAGAATCGAGAGTCGTAATTTTTAAAAGTGTATTCAATTGATTGGCGGTCATATCACCTTCGTCCCACTGTAGGTCATGATGATTAAGTGTGATCCAATCACATTGTTTTTGAAAATGACGCGGTAATTTTAAAACGAGTATGGGCCTTTAATGTCCAGTAATGTACCATACTTCCACACATAGCTAAAACGCTACATTCTTTAACTATGAACGTATTGTTCTCATCTTTAAACCCCTGAAAGTCTACGATGACATTAAACATGGCTGGACAGAATTGTGGAACCAAACTGCAAAGAAAACAAAGAACAGTTAGCATCCACCCTTGCCGACCATTATCCAAACTGTAAAAAAAAGTCACGTACATAGATATAACACCTAGCTACTCTTTTTGTCGTCTACGATGAATTTTGACACTGTCCACACTATTTTTTAATAGACAGGGGTCCATCAATTTTTGTTATCCCCTTAATATAATGTTCCAAACAATTTTGTAATCTTTCAATTCATCCTGTACAGAGGGAGAGAGTAAATCCCAAGCGCTGTTGATATCTCTACAGGCGTATGCTTTAATAATTTCTATAGGCAAATTATTTAACTCTTCGGCAGACATCAGACACAAATCCTGCTTCAAAGAGTACGTGAGGATGGACGCGTTGATTTTATCCATCATACTAAATTACAATGACCTATGACTCGGTCTTTTAACGTGGTGTCGGTGACCTGGTGGTCTAGAGGTAAGTTGTTAGACTTCTGTGCTGATGGTCTGGGGTTCAATCCTCGGTCCCGGCACATATTTATCTGATTGCCAAACCCTTCCTTCACCTCTGACAAGATGTGTATTAATTACAACTTGTGAATGTGTGGAATGCCAAGCCTCCACCGTGGTTCGGATTCCACATTAGCGTAAGTGCGTATAACCCGAACGGGTAGTAAAACGCGGTGCTAATAATAATAATAATAATATAGTGGTGTCGCTCGATCCAAATCCTACCTCCCCTCGCTCTGAGTGTTTGACAGTGAATCAATGTGTTCAACTCTAGGGTAATCAATTTTCACGCACACTAGCTGAATAATTGTATCGCCCCTTTTAATTCTAAAAACATTGTCACCGTGATTAATGAGTAATACGCAAATACTACCACGATTGTCTTCGTATATAACCCCGGCCAAGACACCTACTCCGTGTTGAAGAGCCAGACTAGACCACGGAGATATTCTACTCTATGTTCCTGGTGGTAATACAATAGAAATATTTATTTTAACTAGAACGCCTACACGAAGGTTTTATGTTGCAATTGTACGCACTTTTCAGTCTAGATCTGCAGGGAATGTTGTGTCTTTAATCGAGGAAAAGGCGTTTCTATTTATCTTTTTGTACTTTAATACAGATGACACTAGAATCAGAGAGAGAAGAAAAAGGTCTACGTATGAAGGTAAGTTTATTCAATTTGATATGTCAGCCAAATTATTCAATGTCATCCATTAGTTGTTTCGTCATGTCAATATATATTTGGTCAGACACCAGATAATTTCCATACCATGCGTAAACCTTTACGCAAATAGGGGCACCGTATGTCGGACAAAAGTCATTAAAGCAGCTGCTTTCACATTTGTGTAATGATAGCTTTTTCACACCTGTTTCTGTGTGTGGTAGTACCACAGTAGAGTGGTCCACGTCTAGTTTTAATAATGTTAAAATTATATCGTCATTAAATTCTTCATATATTGGAAGAGGAGGCTAACGCCTTAACTTCGCCAGATAAATAAAGGCTATTATTATTATTATTATTATTATTATTATTATTATTATTATTACCATTTTATAATGTTTTCAATGTCTGGACGATTATTTCTGCGAATTTGCATTTGGCGTAAACGCCCACACTCCAAACAAATATTCGCCATCTGGGGTATACTGCCATCAGTCACTAGAAATCAAAGAAAACAAATATTATCAACTATAGCTGTAAGGTACGGAGGTGTTGTTATTTAATCTCCTACGCTTAGTGAATACAATATTATAGTTTTTTCTCTTCATCTCGAAGACGACGATGGGACCTCTTTTTCTGTTAATTTTTCGCGGGTTAGTCACGGGTCCATGTCTTTAAAAATCATGTCTTTAATAGTCGTAAATTATACAACCTTTGTGTTTTCATAGCTTAGTGTTATACCCCTGACCTTGGTGGTGGACCTGTATTCGTTCTTCTCGGGAATAAACACATTGTAATTTTTAGGTCCACCAGAAACAAACTCTGTAATGTACGCCCTCTCAGAGTAAACGGTCAGTTCGATTGTCATGTCGACCAACTTGTCGCCTGTCGGTATCGTGTACGTGTCTGTCGGTCTTATCACACTGATAATAGAGTCCGTGTCAGAGTAAAGACAATAACCACCCAAGTGCCTAAGATATCGTGCACTCTAACCACCTTGTAGCCCATTTCTAGGGCTAGTCGAACCTCGTCTACTATCCATGTGCCTGCAATAGATCTGTCAAGAGTAATTGTTTGTACAATCACCTTGGTCACAGACAAGTAAAGAACAGATCCCCAGCCGCTAGGTTAAACGTGTTGCGCTCCTTTTCAAGGCTTTATTCCTTCAACGTTGAGTTCGCTAGGTGCGATCCCCAGTGACTGCAGCACAATTAAGTGAGCATTTTCTAAACGACTCACTTTAAACTTGAATTTACTAGAAGGCAGATACAAAATATGAGCTCCTCGAGCTAACCTGTCGGCTGGCTGTCACCGAGCAAGCTTCAGGTAGCGCCCTCCCCCGTCTCTAACCCCACCCCTCGACCCTAAGTACCCTAATCCTGCGACAAAAATAAGTTTACTCTGACTTCACATTACAAAGAAAACTTGAAACACAATGGACCTTTTATTATCATCATCATCATCATCATCATCATCATCATCATCATCAAGGGACTGGCTGTCAGCTGCAACCATTTGTTAAGGAGCACTGAGGAGAATTGCAGACGTTTATAAATACCAATTTATTTAAGAAGTGGTTAGATATTTTTTTATATTGTTTTCACCAAAATGAAGTTAAAAGTTCTGACCAGTTAAAAAAATTAGAGTTTAATTCTAAAAGTTTTTTTTAATGTGTGATATCTTATATAGAACCATATAAAACAATCCCACAAATTGTGACACTGTCAAACATAACTTTATTTGAGAGAGGCAGGTCTATAATAGCTATTCAATGCTATGTATTTCAAATAATTAATGTATACTTGAAATGATTTAAAAACTGGTATTTTCCCGGTGTAAATTAAAATTCCCACACTCAAGTATTTAAAGTTAAACAAAAATATAGCATGGTTTTAAATAGTTCTAAGGTTTTCTGTTATTCATAATTATGTAGTAAACACTAAAGTTAAACTATTGTATTTGGTGAGTGTACATGAATGCAGGCCGGATAGTAATATACAGATATTGCAGACAAACGGGCTGGTCAGCTATGTCTCGCGGGCTGTTTGTTTGCGAATCCTGCCTTAATATTCGACCACTGAAGTGGGCTCTCTCTGATGATAAAAACTAAATCAGTTCGAAATTTTAATCAATCATATAAAGCCCATACATATAAATAAAATTATTTACTGTTTATTGAAGCAATTATTCTACATATTATACACCCTACACTCCATTTATCTTAAAAGTTAGCAAGCTTTATTTTATGAATTACTATGAAGTAGCAGTGTAACTTATAAAATACGGCTATAGGCCAGTCTAGTCCATTAAAGTATTAATGTTACCTTTCAGCGTAAACCGATTGTAGGCTACATAAATATTATTTTGATACGTGAGATGCAAAATAAATAGGTATCGCGAAATTCTTTCCTATTTACTATTTGACATATTTTGATATTAAATCAATTGTATCATGAATAGGAACTAACGAGTATGAAACTAGACACATTCAATTTTAACGTTATTTTATCATCAAAAATTAGGATTCGATATTTATTTGTTTTACCGTTCGATCTTTTAAATATGTTTCTGGCTATCTTGCATACCAGATAAAACGGAAATTTCACTGTAAGCTCTGCAAGAATACATTAACAGTCATGCCAGTAATGGAGTAAGGACAATCATGACTGTCTCATTTTTGTTGAAATAATGCAAGGATTTATAAGTAGTTTTAATGTTGAATAATTGTGATTGTTTTACAAACAAAACCAGCTGTTTGGCTTAAACTTTAGGTTAATAACTTTGGCTTTTATATAGTAGGCTTAGATAGAAGGTATGTTTCAATAAAACATTTTAGTTTTTAAAGTGTGTAAAAGCTCAAATATATACCGGTATCTAATTAAACACTCTTCATAAGACTATATAACTATAGTTGAGAGGTTAGAAATAAATACAATAGGTGGCGTTGCGTCAGGGCAAGCACTGCTGCCTTTGATTGAAGATATGTAATTATTTTATTTAATGTTTGCAAAAATTCTTTTTTGCCTGGTAATTATTTAAATGTAATTCAAGCATCAGTGGGTTTAAAAAAAAACTATACATGGCAGTGGCCGTAACATGTATGCAAGACGTGCACTAGTCTATCTAATGGGGGTTGAAAGTCGGTATTAGTCTGAATTTCATCCCATTGCTTTAGCTAGTGTAGTTCTTATTTGTGATGTCATAGATTTTGGAGGGGTGAGAAGTGGAAGAGCCGTGGATGTCAGGTAAAAATGCAAGCAGCCGAGCTACGACTTCTCTTGCCCGAAAGGTGACGACTGGAACTGAAGTCACTACCCCTCTCTTCCAATTTCAAAGCATAGTGGGATGGTATGGCATCAAAGGGGAAATTAATATATTGTTGTACAAGAATTTGCAGCCTGAAGATAGCGTCGTGTGAACACCGAAACTTGTACAAGATATGCTTTTCACAACTTATTGTATACAATTTTATGAAAGAGAATGCGTCCTATATCAGCCATTTTTCTTGTACAACTTTTGAGTTGTAAACACGAAAACTTCGTCTGCTAGACAGTTACTTTTTTAAAAGTTATTCTAAGAAAAACAGCTAAATGCTTTAAAACAAACAAATAATTATAATATAAGGAGCTTAAACCCCAAATATAATGGTTTTCAACTGTTTTCAAACTATATTAAAAAATTGAAAAAAAAAATTCATAATATTTAGGAATGACTAAGAAATTATTTAAATTAAATATCAATATTTTCCAAATCATTCAATCATTATTTTTCCATAAAAAGGGCAAAAATGCCAAAAAAAAAATTAAAAATATTGTATGCAATCACAAATGCCGTGGGAACAGTCACTGGCTAAAATTTGTGACCAAAATATTGTAAAATTTCTTGCACAACTTTTTTTTACAAGAAGTTGTGTCGTGTCTATTGGGCTTTAGAGTTTAGTGGAGTTAATAGTATACAACTTTTAAACTAGTTTATAGTTTTGTCTTTATTACAACATTATTTCTCACTTAGTGGATACCAAAACTTATATCATATAAGAATTATATATCAAAAAACATTATTTTACGATTAATTTTGGCCAAATAGTCCCTTTCAACTGCTATTTAAAAATACTATATCTAAATATTAGAAGTATAAAGCACAAATTTGAGGATTTGTTATGTTTTCTCTGTTATATTAAACTAAATATTGATTTAATAATATTAATACGCGTGTGGATATACGGGGATGAGACATTATTGCTTAAATTCCAAACTACAAGGCCAATTTTGGCTGTAGAGGCAATAAATGAGGTCGGGGAGATTGTGGTATTGTTAGAAGAGCTTAATGGTTTCAAGAATGGAGACTTGAAATTTTGAGTAAAGGTTTCTTTTTGGCCTTTGACCAGAGATAGGACCGAATTTTGTGAAATTCAACCTGTAAGAGATGAAAAAGGTGGATCGAAAGTTTTCAAAATTCACTGACCGTGCATCTTTTGAACTAGTGGACATAGAACCTTGAAATTGAAAATGAATGTTTCTTTATAGAATTGGGTGTGACTTTTTTTGGGATTTTTCAAATTCCATCGCCTAAAGGCAAGGCAAGGCCTAAAGGGGCAAAAATTGGTAGTAAATTCTATGTCCTTCAATCAAGACTAAATTTGATATATGGGGGGTTTATCGAGTCGTAGAATATTAATTTAAAATTAATTTATGTACGGCATCCACACCGTGGGTCCCGAGGTGCGTTGGAGAAAAGCGGGTGGGGTTTTCAAGACTACCAAAACTAATATAAATAACTACTTTCCAATGTGGTAGAAGATTGAAATTTTGCAGACAACCACTGGGACCACTCCAAATAATTATAAAAGTATGAACATTTTTATTTAATAACTGGGAACTTGGGAAATAGGAGAGGGAATATAAACAAAATAAAAACCTTTTATGTGTGCTAGAAAATTTAAATATGACACTCGGTTTGGAAGACAACTCCAAATAATCAAATAAGTCTAAAAAATGATAGTTAGAAAAATGCGCTTGAATATTAATTACAAAACTAATAGAAACAACTAATTACCAATGTGGTAGAAGATTGAAATTTATAAGTAAAGGGACATGTCAAATTTCTATAAGTTTGTACATTTTTTATGTTAAATGGGACCCCGGGAAATAGGGGGGAGGGGGGAGAGGTAAGGGGCATAAAAATAAAAATAACTTTTATCTGTGATAGAATATTTAAATTTGGCAAGTAGGTAGAAGGACCTTTCAAAATAACCAAATAAATCTTAATATTTGAAAATTCTAAGCGGGAATTGAAGAAATGGTAGGGGAAGGGTGCGTGCTCAACATTTCCAAAAACTAATACTTTCAACTACTTCTCTGTGTGTTAGAGAACTTAAATTAGTAGGTTAAGGGAACACACTAAATAAACACAAAAATATGAAAATTTTAAAATTAAACTATGGGAAATGGGGAGTGGGGAGCTACAGCTAGAAATAACTTTTGTGATGAAGTTAAAAATTATAATTTGAAATACAGGTAGAAATAAAACTCCAGATAACCAAATGAATATTAGAATTTAAAATTTCTTAGAGTGGGTTGGAAAAAGTGGATTGAATGGTAAAAACTTACAAAACTATTAGAAACATCCTCTTTTCAGTGAAGTAAAAACTAGAATTCTGCATATAGGCATAGATACCACTCCAAGTAACTATAAAAGTCCGAAAATTGTAAAGTTAAAAATGGGAGTGCAGGAAATAAAGGGGAGTTTATAAAAAAATTAACTATGGTAGATCATTTAAATTTGGCATGCTGGTAGAGGTAGCCAAATAAGTCTTAAATTTGAGATTTTGAAGTGGGAGTTAGAGAGATTGGGAGGGGGAGGCTAAAATTTTCAAAACCAATGGATAAACTACTTCTCTGTGTGGTATAAAATTGAAATTCTTCAAGAAGATATAAGGACCACTCAAATTAACTACAAATTCTGAACACTTTAAATTTTAAAATGAGACTACAAGAAATAGGGAAGGAGGGTGGTGTGGGGTGATGAGTTGTACAAGTAGGAGGTAGAAAAATTAAATTTGTCAGGAATTTATAGGGATAATTTCAAATAACCACAAGTACATTTTAAATATTAGTTAGTATTTCTAAGGAGTCTGGTGATATAGGGGGTCTCAAATTTCTAAAACCAAAAGATTAAACTACTTCTCAAAGTGTTAGACGATTGACATACGTCAGGCAGGTAAAGGACCAACTCAAACAGTATTAAGGTCAGAGTTCTTAAATTACTTCTCAAAGTGCTAGACGATTTACATTAGTCAGGCAGTTATAAGGACCATTTCAAACAGTATAAAGTTCTGAATTCTTAAATTTCAAAATTAAGGAGTGGAAAATAGGGAAGGTTGGTCCCCTCAAAATGTTTCAAATACAAACACAAATACAATACAATATAAATACAATTTTTGTAGAGGTAGAAATCTGAAATGTCACCATGTAATTTAACAGAACTTCCTGGATACCCGAATGACATCTGAACACATGTCATTTCAAAATTGAAGGCCAGGAAATGGAAGCGCTTAAAATGTATACAACCAATATACAACACTCTCTTCGATGTGGTTAGGTTGAAATTTGGTAGGCACGTAAAATATCATATAACATAAACAGATACGGCTTTAAATTTCAAATTGGAATTGTGGGAGATAAGGAGGGGGAGGGAGGGGTTTGGAAATGAGAGTAATTTGCCAAGTTAATAAAAGGACCATTCCACATAACCATAAAAGTTGGAAAGTTTGGAATTCGAAAATTTACTGCTGGGAAATGGGAGGGACCCCAAAAATTTCCTAGACTACAAGAACTCGATATGATGGAACACTAACTTTGTAAAGGCAGAGGAAAAAAGTTTAATGTACTGAAAGTAAATGAATAAACAAACTAAAAGCTATCTTAAAGGGGATACATTAGAAATGGAAATACATAGCTATTATCGTATATCTAGGAGCGACATAACAATTAAAATAAACCATTCCGGTAACATAGCTTGGTGATCATGATTCTCTTTGGAAAATAATGATGCGTCATATTTAAGATGTTTCTGTAACAGTCTCTTATATAATTCATGCTCGTGAGGGAAATGTGATGCTCTTTTTTCAAACATGTTTCTATGATCGTGCTTAGGTAAAGTTTGCGTTGTCAATTGAGTGCGATGGCCACCCTGCGATTGTACTCGTTTGTGCACTAAGTTTGTAGACTAGGTAATATTTTCTTTCTAAGAATTTTCATTTATTAATTGCCATAACTGGTTTGTGATTGCTCTTGTTAGCTTAGGATTGTACACGATCTAACTATCAAAATTATGACATTTGGATGTTCACCAATAAAGCAAGAATGCTATAGCTAAATACGTCAAAGCTCGATCTAGTACATTACGAAATCAAAGTGACCAGAATATTATGAAATAATGATATCAATGTCCAAATTTGTTTGACACATATTTTTGTCAAATTTCTGTTAAATCTTATTTATGTACTATTATTGTAGTGATTTTTTGATGATAGTGATCAATGATCATAATTTTTAGTTTCAAACTTGTCCAAACTACATAAACAGAACTTTACTTTAGTAGATAATTTTCATACGAAACACTTAATAACTATAGCTGTGATTAAAACAATATTTGGGAATAGTTAAGAGTTTTTTTTTCATATACTTCGTATTCTCAAAAATTGTACTCACTTTACTAAACTCTACTTTATTGTTATATAAATTAAAATGCTACTGTTTGTTTGGAGATATAATTGGTGTTTATAGCCCCGTGATTGAGCTCCAATTATTATATCATTACAGTTGCGGTTTAATTTTTGATAATTGGTAATTATAGCCCCGTGATCGAGCGCCAATTATTACGATATTTTACGTGAATAAATACAACTGTTAATGTTGCACACGATTTATTGGAGTGATTTTATCTTCTTATACAATTTTACTTGAAATACAGGTTATTTTCTGTCGTGATATTACACGTCCTCTAAGTTTATGTCGCCGGCACTCTGTGGATTTATGTGATTACTCTCTGTTTATGTCACCGGCACTCTGTGTGTTTATACGCACACACAGCTTATATATGACATACCCACTACCCCTTGGACCTCTCGTGACCAGTGTCAAAACCAACCAATCGAAAGCGTCCCTGCGACAGGTGTCTTGAAGGCTAGCTTCCTATTGGGTATAGGGAGCTGGCGTCTCTTGCTCGTTTGGTAAATACTACGGAGTTAAATTTGGAAATAAAAAAAAAGTTTTAATGGTGCAATCCTTCTACATTATTCTTGAAAAGTGCGTGATTTTCCATGGATGAAATCTTAAAAGGATAATTTACATTCAATTTATTGAAGAAAAATACCTTCATCCATGACTTTTTAAATATATGAGAGCGGTCCAAATCAGTATCGTTAAAAAATATTTATTTTTTAAGAAAATATACAATTATCAATTGTATGAAAATATTGTTCTATTATAGTAAAATAATCTTATACTGAAAGAATTTTTGTTGTAAAAGAATATCTGTATTTATTTCTATTCCTCTTTATTAAAATTAAGAGATATTTCATTTTCCATACAGACAGGAGAAAAGGGAAGCAGCGTTTCCCTAGGCGAGTAATGGATCACTTTACTTTCGTGATTGATGTATAATCGTAGCTAGTATACCGTTAAAATCTTATTCTTAGGTTGTTTTTAGCAATATTTATTGTTTCTAGATATAATTATGGGCATTATATTTCAAAATAATGTAGTTATCACAAATTTACAGCAAGTATAGTTTTATTTTACAAGAATATTGACGCTTGTTTGATCCTCCAAGGGAAGCGGTTTGTTTCTCTGCGTACAGTAGTAGAATGACGGGTGTGTCAACAAGTGCAGCAGTGGAAGAGGAGGGTTGCTGTGTCAAAACTCATAAGTAATATTTTGAAGCATAGATTTTTTGGTCCTTTGATGAAAAAAAGAAAATGATTGAAATAGGCAGATCCTCTCCATCTTTAGGTGCAGCAACAAAAAAACTTTTACATTTCAATACTCGATTTTATGAAAATATTTATTAATTATCAAGGTGTTGGGTTGGTGGGAAATTATAAAATTGACCTTACTATTTACTAACGATAATGGCGTGTAGAATAAATCTGGATTCAAACTTATTTGCAGGCCACAACCCAAGACAAAACATCTGCAATCCTAGATTTACCACTATTATTATTTGAATTCGAATTACAATTATTATTTTAATATACATAATTTAATGATTGAGTAATATTTCTAGGATCACCAATGATTTTGTTTAATTCCATTCATATTTTGTGACAAACACTTACTTTATTCCTCATAATACTTTAAACTCTACAAAAAAAAAAGCAAACAAGGAATGATCAGTGTGAGCTTCCAATTAAATTATGGTCTATCAGATCACCTTTAGGCCCGCTGCACATTGGACGCAGGGCAGGCGCAGCAAAGGCAGAGGGCAGACATAGCACAGGAAGAGGTTTCTGCAAGGCACCGCACATTGAACACAGTCCTGGCAGAGGGCAGGCATAGCACAGGAATAGGTTTTT
>CABFWO010007216.1:0-10629 GCA_902155825.1 Timema genevievae
CGGAAGAGAGTTTCTTCCGAGGAGATACAAATCAGCTCCCCCGAAGAAACCACATTGTTAACTATATCATTCTTCTGGGAACCATGCCTTGATTTGAACTTTGGCCTCTCGGGCTAACCCCAACTATTATAAATGGAAAGCAGAAAAACCATAAAGCAGTTTTTCTCTGCCTTTTATAGCAGTGGTAAAATCTTTTCAATACGCGCGCGCGCGTGTGTGAATGAATTGCATCTACCCCACCACACTCAAAATGATGTATGAATACGAGCCTCCCCAACAACGAAAAACAAAATATATAAAAAAAAACTTGTTTGCCAAAGCAGGAGCCAACAGTGCACCCAGTTCCGAACGTACTCTCCGGCCATTAATCAGACCTTTTCCTCCCCCTCTTATATGCTCCACCCTATAGCCTTCCTCTTCTTTCCGTCCGACAGACTACGCGGCTCCCAAACTACTTGTCCTCCCCGCTCCCCCAAGTTTGAAAGGGGACAGATCTGTTTTTAACAACATCCATTTGACTTGTCGCACTTGTATGTCATTAGCTGAAGTTCTTTCTTCTTGGCATTACGTGCAACTTCTCAGAGAGCTATCTAGAATACACTTCTCGTTCTATTCAAAGAATCACTCGGCAAAAGTTAGACGGTGAGGTCGGGGCTCAAATCCAATCGAGGCGCATTGCAACTCTGGTGGGAACAAGAGTTACACATCCGGGTCCATTTACAATGTGGTCTCTGATAGGGAAAACAGGCAATTTTGTTTGAATATTGAGCTTCGAGAATTCAAACATATCCAGCTCCTTTGTTCGAAGCTTTATGTACACTTGATTAAATTACAAGAATTTAAACTCAAATTGATTTTGTATTAACAAACTTTAAGAAAAATCACATACCTGACATTTCTAGAACTATCACTACTGCCAACATATTTTATATAGTTAATAAATTGTCGTTAGCACGCATCTTTATTGCGGTAGCATGAACATGCAGTACCAAGAATTTTTATTTTTGGTGAATGGGCTAGCGAAGGAGGTGGTGGACTGGTAGTTTTACCTTTTTATTGGTTCGTAATTAAGTCCCCCGCCAGAAGATGAGAATGACTTTTTTTTATCATTAAATCACTCTTGAAGTAATTTCTTCTTCTTAAGTCAACAACCCTAGGGTTCATTTGATGTGATTTCTATCCATGCAGAGCTGGACATGCTCTTATGCCTTTGGCTGGTTAGTGCTGCCTACACCGTCTGGTAGAAATTCCATATTCTAGTGAGGTCCATGAAGTGTCGTGGCTCCCCGTTCGATGTTATTGTTTTATTGTTACTCATTTGATGTTACTTGTTTCAACGTCTTAAGGATTAAAAAAGAAAACTGAAATGTATGCTTAAAACTTGTGATATCTCGATTGAATTCGTTCCATTTAAATAAATGGAAATTGTATTGATTTTTTTTTTAAAAACGAAACATTTTTCATCTCGGATGTCAACCCTACAATGAGTAGGTATAAGAAGTCAAGTGCAGTATAGCCGTTATTGCAACAGATCATCAAGAGCAGCAGAAACCATGGTCTAAGTCTGCGTCAATCTTACAATATATTGGATTGCTGGTAACGGGTAGTTCGGGGTTCAAATCGTGGTCAGGTGCACACATGTTTTTCGCCTATATAGCTTCTTATCTCTCACCATGAAAATGTGGGTACATTTTCAAAAAATTATATCTTTCTCAGCTCTATTTTATTGGTGTAAATATGTGGTTAGCCTCAATGGATAGTGAAACGCGGCGCATTAAAAAAAACATTAGAAAGTCTAACCTTTTTACCTTTCACATTCAACGGCCACTGACTAGTTCGTAGTAACCTTTTGAGTCTAGCTGCGAGTGTTTGTACTTTAAGGTGACTCCTTAAATCCTTGGGCTCCTGCAGAAGCGACTTTTTTTTTGCGACTTTTTTAAAAAAGTTTAGTTTTTATTGAATTCTTTATTTATTTTCTTTGTTACTCAACAGAAATTCTTTTTGATGTATTTTTTCTGTATTGTTAGAGCCACAAAGCTTTAAAATAAATTGCTCGGATACTATAAATTTTCATTAGGAAACATTTGTTCAAAGTTCAAAACCGGAGGAGAATCCTTTTAAAAAACGTGAAAATATAATTATTTTGTCAGTATTAAACCCGGGAATTATTCTGGAATCTTATTATAGATTTTGAGTGGCCACCCTGATTTCCTCTAAATATATCTTTCTCATCTATACCACATTAATGCAATTAAATGAGTGCTAGCCGGACAGGTAGTAAAAAGGTGGAGTAAAACATGTTTAGATAACTAAAAATATTTCAAATGTCTCACAAGCATAACATTTTCATTTAAATCAAGTTAAATTGATTGGCATCTGACAAAACTAAACTAGGTGTAATCACCTGATCACGAACCCCTAACCATTTAATTATATATGTTTGTTAAAGATAGGATTGGCGTGGTAGTGACCATTCCTGAGTTTAACCTAGGAGGCCAGGGTTCAACTATAAACATTTCTTCTTCCTTCTTATTTCCATTATTGCTTCCTAACTTTTTAGCACCATGTCTTACTACCTGTTCAGGTTATACGCATAGGTACTAATTGCGCTAATGAGCTAGGCACGGGGAAGGTTGGATTCATGGGAAGTGTACCCACATTTGTGTGAAATACCCATTTTCAATATACCCGACCGAGTTTCGAATCCCAATCTCCATGTCATTGCCAATCTAGTCTTACACGAGAGTTACGCCTTAGACCATTCAACCACCGAAGCAGGCTCCTATCTTCTTATCTAAGGTGAGTTTAATTTACATCTGTCCTTCTCATCCTGTTCCTTTGGACTGTATATTTTAAGTTTTTTACATCCACCAATCTGGCACTAAATATTTTCACTGCTTATAAAAAAATGCCTATTAGAACCACGCAACCAAATTTGATACTATTTTCAATATCGAAGAGCCTCGCAACATTAACTAAAATATCCATAGTATCAAGTTCTAATTTGAAACTAGAACTTTCCTCGTGAACTCACCAAAAAATAAACTTAGCACTTCTCAAGTAGATGGTGAAGTCTTGACAAAGACGTGGTAAGTTAGTTAATAAGGTGGGTAGAGGAGAACAGTGAATATTGGATGATTGGAAGTGCGCCAACTCTTCTTCGTGTGAGCCAAATGATGCCGAGATGAACACCTGGCGGGACTTAAAATGCCTTTGTGTGAGATAAAGCGTGCAAACCAATGGTCAACTCGTGTTGTCGCTTATTTTACAAAAAGCTATTTGTGTTATAGCTTAATACCGTATTTAAATGTTGATAAATATGAAACAATTAACTATACGCTTTACCACAATATTTATAATTAGCAGAAGAACACGGCGCTGCCCATGGTATCCCCGCAATGGATTGCATAGCTCTACTAAATGGATTACGTATATCTAGTAACTGGATTGCGTGGTTACCCCAGGCAACGCTTTTGTTTGCTTCAAACAGACAGAAAAAAATCTCTTTATTTTATTTCTTCCGATCCAGCTTTTAATTAATTTTAAAAAATATTCCAAAATTTAAAATTCTGGCTTTGAAGTGTACATTTTAGTGGACAGGAGCGACTGATTTTTAAATTTCAGACCTCTGTGTATGGTAGATATCACGCAATGCTCATGACAGACAAACTCTTTATTTTATTAATATATATATAAGTAGACCCATACTATAAGGTCTCAAGGTATGTGAGTGTGTGGTAAAGCCCCCACACTAATATCGTCTCATTTTCTTAGTAAGGCCTTTAAAAAAATACTTTTTTTAGAACCAAAATTGATAAACATTTTACTATTTTACTCGAATTAGTGATAGTATATATTGGTTTATTATATATATATAATAAATCAAAATTGACAGCTGCAGATAACATGACCTAACGTATGAACACGTCAAAGTAGATCTAATAACTTATTTAGATGTCAGATAAAGGCCCTTCCTATGAAAATCAGACTGTAATAATATAAGAGAAGGCTGTGGGATAACTGTTTAGGAAAATGAAATTCAGTGCATTTGAATGGCATTTAATTTTGAGGTATTTTGGATTAGAGATTCTTTCTGCGATGGTAATTACTGAACATTCGCACTGCTACACCATATTTTATCTTTGTAATGTAGTAACTTAGAAAAAGGGTGTCCAAAAATTATGCCACGCATTAAATATCCTTTTTCACCGGGGAAAAGACGAGGTGTGTCCAAATATCCTTCTGTGCCTTAGGTGCCTTTATGAGCCTCGCAGACAGTACCCAGCTTAGATAGGTAATACAGCTCGAAAAGGCGTTGCATCATAATACAGTTTACTATATTCTATTTTAAAAAACAGTGGAAATTAAGGCCAGTTGAAACTGGTAAAACGTATTTTTAAAGTAAAATTAAACTGCAAAATAATTATTCTAAGCACCTGGGGTCGACTGATTTTTCTTGAGCGATACAAATCCGTAACACACCTTCGGTGGGGAAATAAAGCCGTCGGTCCCGTATCGATTTTGGCATGTAAAATATCACTGTAAGTTAAGGTGTGAAAATACCTTTCCCAGCAAAATTAGTGGGCACTTTGGCTCTCACTCATGGGAATTCTCGTGTGCTGATATAATCATTCGGTTCAGTGCACGTTAAATACCTCAAATAAATAAAATTAAAACATATTTTAAGATTAATAAAATACTGAACTAATCGCAATCTCACTGTTATCAAGTGAATAACGCAGAACACCGTACTCCGATGCGATTTCTGGTCCGAGCCTAATCGTATGTCTACTTTCCCGATTAATCGACCGTGAAGATGGTTTATTAAAGCTGTTGCCACAACAGAGAAGAGGTATATCCTGAAATGTAAGTCTTACCTTGAAGAACTACCCTATGGGCTATAGCCCTATCTCATAAGTTATACCATAGTGGAATAATGCATAGAAAGCTTGACACCCTGCGGTTGATAAACGAAGGACACATGCACAAAGTATTACCTTCCATTGCAATATATATTTATGGTTACACTAGTTAAAAATATGGTAATATATGGATAGTTCAGAAATAACCAATATAGCTTGTAGCTCGCTTCGGTGGCCGTATGGTATAAAACACTACTTTCGCAATAGACTAGACTACCAAAGATGGGGAGATTGGATATCGATCCCGGTCGGGTTCACTGAGGGTGGTCTTTCCGAAATTGTTTTTAAGTCTCTTTCCACGCAAATGTGGGTGAACTTCCTCTAAATTAAATCTTAATAATGCCTAACACATTAGTGTATACTAATTAGTACATAAGCATACAACCCGAACGGTTATTAAGACGCGGTGGTAATACAATATAGGCCTACATGTATACATATAGCTAGTACGCCGGTCAAGTTGGTATGCGTGCTTTACTTGGACTTAGGCGGTTGCAATTTGAGCCCCGACAGTGTTCACTGAAAGGAATTAGTGTTCCTAGCAATGTGGTTTAATATTATTAATAATTTAATTTTGCTTAAAATAAAATGTGGAAATGAAATTCAACAAGGATAAGCATAGTTTTCACTGTTTTTATGTGTGTCTTTTTTCCTGTGGGGCTATCCGTATATTTACACTAATGGCTTAGGGATGAAAAGTTTGGAACTAGAGAAAGTGTATCCGCACTTGCGTGGAGGAAGATTGGGAAAACCATTTGGAATTTGAATTGAACCGTTTTGCTTACTTTTTTATAATATTTTTCTTGGAGGTTAAACACTTTTACGTAGTCAATATTCATACTATTTCTAACTTGATAGATTATTTTTACAAATATTGAAATTGGTAACGCACAAACCGAAAAGGCCCCCTTAATTCAGTCTGCCTTTCTCTAACGACTTCGCTTGAAGTTTCGCCCTTTCCTACGTTATCCTTTCACCTCTGTTCTCTCCCTCCTAGCCACCGTTTCTTTTTGTCCTGTCTATCCTCGTGAGAGCGTTTATCTGTACAGACGGCGGACAACCCCTTCTCTCAACCCCCTCGTGTTCTGTTAAGATGCACTGTGGTTAGCGCACCCCTAGATGGGGGAGTGAGAGGCTGTGATTTACGTCAGTCAGAAAAGTTCTGGGACGGGAATATCCCTGGTCTTAGTGATCTTCACTGCCAACCTTACCCAAACTCTTCTTCTAAGGTTAAATGTTAATTTCCGTAATGCGCAGTTTTCAGGCCAAATTATCTCCACAAAAGAGTTTTTAAATGTTAAAAAAATGAGTTGGTCTGTTTCGGACAGAAGAAAACTATAGTAGTCGAACTAGTCTTAAACATACATAGATAAAAATGTTGAAAAAGGATCGATTGCAAAATCTGTAAACATTAGTTAATTCCAACTCTACAGACTATTTAATTAATTTTTTTGTTGTGTTGAAACGAGATAGGCTCGAAAAATTATATTTGAAATTTTACCGTGATAATTTTTTAATTTTTTGAATTAGACGTTCATCCAAAACTACCAAATATTTCCCTCGCCTTTGCCAACATGATGCTTCTTTGGTGATTTTTAAATCTTATAGATATTAGAATAAGTTTTTACAATTTTTTAAAAAGTTTTTTTATTTGATTTATTTCAACTAAATTGTCGCATGGTTTTAAAGACATAATATTGTATATCCTTGTATTTTATAGAAAATTAGCAATTTATCAAAATTAGGTTTTTTAATGACTTATGAAATATAATACTCCAAACCTCAAATAAAACTTTCTTAACATTATGAGTTTAGCAAAATTAACTATTTTAGTTTTCCGTACCTAATTAATACTATATTTTTTATTAATTTGTATTTCTTAATAGTTTGCAACTGTTTTGTAGATTGAGCTTGCTCATCAGGGTGGTTAAAAACAAAAGCATTCAGATTCAAGTATTTGAACAAATTATATCGACGTTTTCCAACAGTAAAAAAAACTTGAAGAGTAAAAAAGGGGGAAGGAAAGCTTTTCTACTTAACATTCAGGCTGTAGAAGAGTAAAATTAGTAGCTCGAAATCTCTGAAATTGGCTTACTTCATGTTTCAAACTTTTTCTTTTCCACGTTCCCAGTTAAGAATGAACGTGATTCGAAAACAGAACATGAGGTGGAGTTTATAAAATATCTTTGGTTCAGTTAATATGAAACCTAGGTCCGGCAATCAGTTAACTTTACTTAACTTAATCAACTTTATCTAACTGCGGCGATTGTGGACTTGTATTGTTTATTTACTACAAAATATTTGTTTTAAGATTTTCTGATATTTAGTGCAGATCTAATTTAAGATATTTCAATATATACATATATTTAATTACTTTAATATCAAGATTTATTTGGCCAAGAAAATTTAGATAAATTTAAAATATTTGCTGGTTTTTCAATAAATGTAGCGTGTGTAGTAATACAAAATAAAAACTAATCATTCCTTTAATTGTATTTTATATTTGTAAGAAATGTTATTTTTACTTAGTATATTCTCTAAATAATAATACTTTGGATAGTCTAATTTGTTATATTTTTTATATAGTTTATTTAGTCTTCGTTTTAAAACTTACTAACAAAACTAGAAGGGAAAAGTTTTATTAATTAACATACATCTAATTACAAACAATTTTTTTTAACTAAGTGTAATGTATTTTTAATAAATAGTTTGGTGAGTGAAAACTATGAAATCAAAGATTTTGTTCAATTTTTTTTAGAAATTGTAGCAAAATATAAGCCTTGTTTTTTTTAATTTTAAAAAAATTTTGGGGCAATTTTAATGGAATTTATTTATTTATTTTATCCCGGCACGTCGAATAGGAATAGAGAAAGAGAGAGAGAGCGAAAAAGAGAGACGCGTTTTGGTGGCCGCATGGTCTAAGGCGCTACTCTTGCAATAGACTAAACTGCCTATGATGGGGATTTAATATAGATTGAGTTACAAGAGACAATAATATAATAATAACAACGTAATAATATATTAATTATCATCGAAGTTACCAGAAACTAGGACAGTGAAATTAAATGTAAAATATTCTAAATATGGTCATTGATAATCACCCCTGCCAGCATTTGACCTGATACGCTCCAAATGACCAAAACTTCAACATAACCACAAACGAAGTAAAAGTACGTCCGAGCCCCACAGATAAGCCATGCCAACCAAAGGAACGTCCGGGATACGAGTAGTTGTATGACCTGCTACAGACACGCCGTAAACACTCGTGGAAGATAGTACCATGATCTTGATTACTCGTTGCCAGCCTGGCCACATTGCATTTCCGTCCTCTCTCTCTCTCTCTCGTTGTATTGCTTCCCTCCCTTCCTTCCTTCCTGATTCCATTCTATGATGTTTCTAGCTGAGCTGCGATTTGAATATAAGCTGATGATTTTCCCCTTGTTCTTCACTCTTGTTTGAATTCTCACCGAGGACACTTCGTGTATTGACATAATGTAAGCTTTTCAAAACTATTCTTTTTCAGCCTGTCTATTCTAAATTTATTATTTCGGCGTTATTATTTATATATATATATATTACATTCTTTTTATCATGGATTACTTTAAATTACTCGTAATTATAAGTTTGCTTTCTTGAACCTTTCGAATCTTTTTTGCCAACACTCGGATATTCCCCTTTTTGACTATGGATTCTGATGAAAATTACACTTTAACTTTTATTTATTGTTCTTTCCTTCAGAATGTCTTGAAAAATTAAGCGTAAAGACTTTAATAGTAGTATTCCGTTTATCTTTGAAAAATGTTTGGATTTTGTCCTTTTGGAGACTACCGTTTACATACTCATGAAAACAATTTTGTAATGTTTATTGCCTATGGATATATATATTTATCCTTAATTTATGGGATATATTCTTAGGGATTCTCGAATGCGTGATGAAGTCTGGGCTTATTTGCCGAGAAAATACCTTGCCAACATTTATTTCATATTAAAATTTGATATCTAGGGAACTTAGTTCAAAAATTTAACTGTTGTTTAATAGTTTAGTCTTATTTGATATATTGTTGTTTATGATTAAACATAGTCTTATAGTCCCTCTGCATAAATATTTTTCTCTTGTCGTCTGGTTCAATGACAACATCTTGAATTATTACATATCCTTGGGATCTTTCTTAACTATTTATTATATGCATATATATTGCAATAGTTGTTATTTAAATATGTATATATATATATTAAAGAGATTATATGAAACTCTGCCGATTGGCGTAGTTTAACCAAATATTATCATGTGTTACTCTTGAGGGTTATAACCCAAATAATAATTTTCCTTTTTTTTTTTGAATTTACATATCTTGTTGTATTATTAAAGTTAATATTCCTTTTTGTTGAATATATATATATATATAGTATTTTTAATCATATATATTATTCAGTTAGTTAAATTATATTCGCATCGTTCTCCTCTGATTTATCTTTCTGCTATCCCGCCCAAAAAAGGTACCGATGCTTTCACATTAATGAAAATTTACCTCTTGACAGTTAAGTCCTATATCTGGTGTGTGAAGCGATCCGGCTGGAGAAAATTCACACATATATACATATATATACATAAACTAATATATATTGCGCATTGTTAATATGGGTCAATCTGCAATTTTCTTGTTTATTTTATTGGTTGGTGTACGTCCTCCCCCTGTCCCTTAAGGACGCAAGACGAGTACAGGAAGACCGTGGTTCGATCTCATGGTATACAGAATTTTTTCTAAATAGTTTCCCACTCTGTCTCTCCACGTAAATTGCGGGTACACTTCTTCTATATTCAACCTTCCTCATCCCTAACCCATTAGCGTATAACCCAAATGGATAGTAATACATGGTTCTAAAATATGTAAAGAGAGAAAGCTATTCTAAACAAGGCGAGTTGCTACTTTTTGGACATTTAACATATTTTTCAGCTATCACTTATCAAAAACATTTGACAGTCAAGGTAAACGGCTGTAAGAGAGGACTGACAATAAATCTTACATAGCTGCTACACCTTTTGAGTTTTACATAATATTTAAAAAAAATATAACTACTTTTATGAATTTACGGTATTTTATTTTAAATTTTTTACAAAATACGTAAATGTGAATTATAATAGGGCCTACTGAAGTACGTTTATCGCCGTGGTGCTCAATATTATCTAGGATTGTAGGTTATGAAAAAATTGTTATATTGTATTTCTCTATGTTCATGTTGAAGATAAAATATTTGGCTAGCAATAGTTTTGTGTTAATATTTATAATAAAAAGAAAGGTAGCTAGCTATTTTAAATATAGCTACGCGTTTTTTTTATTGGTGCCTTAACATTAAAAAGTAAACAGACATAACACCCGTTGGGTGAAATTTTGTGAATTTTGATGCTTTTACTAACTATTGTAAATATCCTGCATGCGTGTATATATATATATGCACCATTTATGCATATCTATAGCCTATATGAATATATACATACCCTACATGTGTAGTGTATATATTACCTTCCATGTGGATATATTCCCTAAATGCATATTTATAACCTACTTGCGTAAAAAACCCTGAATGCATATCTATACTTTACATGCATATATATTGTACACACACACACACACACACACACACACACACACACACACACACACACACACACACACACACACACACACACACACACACACACACACCC
>CABFWO010007216.1:11072-27092 GCA_902155825.1 Timema genevievae
CACACACACACACACACACACACACACACACTTCTACATCAGGATTTATTTACAAGATTTAGTCCCCTTGTACAAGTGTTTGAAGTCTTCTTCAGCGCCACAATCGGTTCTCTATTAGTTTTTACCTTTCATCAAAACAGGCAAATCACATCCAAAGAAAACTACTAATTGGGCGTCTTGGTTTGGAAAAGAGAAAATAATTATATTTTATCTTTGTTGGAGATAAACTCACGACCACCTCTGCGGGCTCACACCTTGGAGTTATTTTTTTTTTGTAGATACGCTCACAAGCTACCATTTTCCTAAACATAGGTAAGTGAACAATTTAGACACACCTGCACTAGTGAACAGGTGAGCACGCAGACAAATATGTGTCTCATCGTTTCTGGTTGGCTGGCTATAAGGAGGATGGGAGCACCGAGTTTGTTTCCCCTCTAATAGGGCATGAAGCGAGTTTAGGTTAAGGGTATTGATATTGAACGCAGGGTCTCGTACAGTGAGTAATAAATTAATCTCTTTGCATTGTTAATACATTATGGCTTTTCTTGCGCTATTTGTATTTCTCTAGTTACTTTCCATCAAACATATAAATTATCCAATAACTACTATTATCTTACTTGTAACCATTGACATAACGTTCCTCTCTAGTAACCGAGTCCAAGGACCGTGTATCACCAGGCAGACGCGCTCCCTTTAGAGAAAAACGCCATATTAGATATTTAAAATAATAATAATAATAAACTAAGAATGAGATCTCTAAGAAATGTATGTGGAAAAATTCGTATGGGCGGTCAATAATGAATGGGTGCTGAAGGAATGCGGTTTGAAAGGAAATCAAAGAGGTCAATGTGATAGAAGTGTATTACGTTGGTTTGGGCATGTTGAGAGGATGAGTGTTTATTGAGCGATGAAGCAAATATATGAAGGTAGAGTGTGTGGATAGAAAGGAAGGGGAAGGCCATGTAAGACGTGGCCAAATGTGGTAAACGAATGTGTGAAAAAGAGAAACATTAATAGTTTTAAGAATAAAAGAGCATGTATGGCTCTGTGTATGGATGTTGTTGAAGCGAAAGGAGTATTCAAGGGTTGGGAAGTGTGGAGAAAATTAGTGAGGATGGGTTAAGTACGGAGTTGATTAAAATTGTCTTATATTGCATATTAAATACAATTAAAATTAAATATATTCACATCCATTGCGAAACCACGAAGAAAGAGCTTACTGTTTAGGTAGCTTAAAACGTTTTGATGGTGCCAGAAAACTTTCATAAAATATTTCATATCATGGAAAGCTTTCAAATTATAAAACAACTTCAAACATTCACTAAACTTGTAACTCGTGCCAAAAAAATGTTTTGTCATTTCGTTTCTTGATAAGGTATATTATAATTTGCCTGCTTTGTAGTTAAACCCCTTCTAATCATAATTATTAAGGTTGGTTTTTATAAAAGTGACCTTTCATATTATTATTATTTTACAAAATTATTTAACAAAGACTCTGGTTTCTTGGTAGACGGCTATAAATATACACCGTTCGAACGTTCAACATGGCTAGATACGATAAATTACTAAAAACTTTACAAAAACTCCTTACAGTATTTCAAGAAAGTTAAGGGAAATTTGTATTGTAAATTATTATATCGGTGGATTATATGGGATAGAAAGAGAGATCAGTAATAAATTACCAACATCTTGTGTTTTGAGTGAAGATTGATTAGTTTTAAACTTTCTATTGTTACACTAACATGGTTTTACAAAAGAATGTTGAAAACATCTAGGATTGAGATGGTACCAAATTCAGAAATGCTAAGAAAAGCAAATGAAGAAGGGAAAATTTGGAAAGGTATACAGCAAAGAAGAATTTACATGGTAGGCTATAATATTATAATGAGACATAATAGTTAGACTAAGATTAAAATTGAAGGAGGTGTGAAAGGGAAACATTCAAGGGGGTGGTTTTACAGGGATGTGGAATTGTAATACCAAGCCTTCGACGCCTATATTTTTATACTGTCCGACTCCGACTCCTTCAGAAATGGCTAAAGTATATTAATCGGTAACAAAAAATTTACTATATTAAAATGCTCCAATGCAAATTTCTTCGTGGGAAGATTCTTTGGAATTATGAATTTATATTTGAATAAATTTGTCAATCCAAATTACAAATATTGCTCGAAAAGAATGAAAAACAAAAAAATTAAAAAACTATATATATTTACATTATATTGTTATAAGTTTTACTTTGAAGCGGTAACCTGGTGGTCTAGGGGTTGGGTGTCAGACTTCTTTGCTAGGTCTTGGGTTCAATCCTCGGTCTCAGGTCAGATTTATCTGATTGCCAAACCCTTCCTTCACCTCTGACAAGACGTGTATTAATCACAACCTGTGAATGTGTGGAATACCAGGCCTCCATCGTGGTTCGGATCCCACGTTAAATTGTAGGTCCTCCATTTAATCTCACAATCACCTTACCATTACACACTAGCGTAAGTGCGTACAGCCCGAACGGGAGTAAGACGTGATGCTAATAATAATAATAATATTTTGAAGTTGGAGTCTGAGTGGGTGCATTTTTACAGACTCCGACTCCACGACTCCAACTCCACAGCCCTGACCAAAACTGGAGTACATGAATTAGATAACGGACGATGTTGGCAGAAGAAGATGTAAATAATTTGGTCCAGAATAGACAAAAGTGTGGAGCTGCTGCAAATCAATCGAAATTTTGATGATCTAATGATGGTATTGTGTTATGAGTGAAGATGTATTAAATCTAAACATCCTTCTTTTGTACTACACAATAAAAGTTTCATATAAATAAAATTCTTTTTTACACTACGTCAATACTTTTATCAGAATAATAATTTACCATTAAGGCCCTTGGCCCTGTCGAGTGCAAGTCTAAAACCTATTTTGTGGGATGATGGGCGGGAGGGTGAAAGGCATGGCGTGACTTCACAACCGACCAAAGTGTCTTTCCGCGCCAACAAGAACAGATGGATCACGGAAACCGTAGATGGCGCTAGCTACTGGACAGGTTTTGCGAAAAAATCATACGTTTGGAAATATCTGTTTTCTCGAAAACGAGTGAAATTTTTATAATAATATTTTTAACGCCCCTTCTAAGATAATGTATCGATGTTTATTAATTGTTACATTTTCTTATTTTTTGTCATAAAGCCGGCAGTTTTCTATTGAAAAATGTCAATTTTATTGATATTTGATCACTGTTAAAATTATAGAGGAGGTGTGTATATAAAAAGTATAAACTTAATCAACATGCTTCTATTCTTGAATAAACCGTTTCCGAAAAGAAAATGGCAAAACAAAAAATAGTGAAGATAACTGTTGGTCCCATGGCTCTGCATTTCCACGCCAAATGAAAAGGGCCAATCGCCTTAAGAAGAGAATAAGTATCTGAATTTTAAATCTATTTTAATAATACATATTTTTCTGTGCACCACGTTTTACTACTCATCCGGTTGATGCACATCTTTACACTATTAGGTTGGGGATGAATAAGATATAATTTTATAACATACGTACCCGTATTGGCGTAGAGGGAGAGAGGAAAACCGTTTAGGAAAACATAACTTCAGAATACCTGGCCGGGATTTGAGACCCGGCCTCCACGTCACCGGCTATAACCTGACTATAGCCTTAGTCCACGTGACCATCCATTAAGGTCGTTCTTATTTCATAATCGATTTTAAAACTTCATTGATTCTGTACAACCGAGTATAACAGATGATAAAGCTAAACAAAATATTTTGAACATATTCTTAACAAGCTATAAAATATTTTCTCATAAATTAATTAATAATTTGGTTTAAAAATTACACCTACAGGAATAAAAGGCAACTTTTTCTAGCCCCAATAATGTTCTCACGACCAATTTTATCCTGTCCAGTGGTAATTATTTCAATTAATTTAATTGTTATTAGTTCTAGAAGGTAACATATGAATTAAACTGTGATTTGATGAATAGTTGTTCTGACTTATTTTAACATTACAATATATTTTAATATTGGCTTCGGAATATGAGTTGGTTTAAAAACATTGTATCTGACTACGGTAATTAAACCCGTAGCTCGAGTTTGAGCATATGATTAATGTGTGACAAATAGTGATGGGCACAATCGAGTAATTCTAAGAATCGAGTAATTACTCGATTCTCTTTAAAAAGAATCGAGTAATCGAGTAAAATTACTCGAGTAATTTTTAGCAAATCATCTACTCGAATCGTCCCGTGGCAATCGGTTGGACAACATTACTCGGAAGTCTTGCAATGGAATTCGATACTAATAACAAGTCCATAATCTCTTCCTGTAGTAGGCAGTCGACACTGACCTCTACCCCCTTATTTTCATGTTTCACTTTACATCTACAGTTAATATGAAAGTATGCTTTTTAAGAAATGTCTCACAAATAAAAATTGTTTTGTACTCTTTTTAATAAAATAAACTTTTCTTTAACCGTTCATGTTAAAGAAATTGATAATAATTGTACCTTTATAAAAGTAAAAACAATTGTTTTTTGTTTTGTATCTTACTCTGATTAGTTTCAATTTATAAATAATCATATTTTACTAAGGAGAAATTAAAATAATTATGAAAGACAATATCTAGTTTCGTCAATGCGATTGTGAAATTAAGACTGCCGAGGTGCCGAGTAAAAAGAATCGAGTAACTTTCATCGAGTACTTTTGAAAAGAATCGGAAATGTGATACGCTTAGCTAGTAGCATGCTTTTCGATTGTGTACTTTACATCTGCGAGTAATTTGTATTGATAATGCATGTGCAACGTTTAAACCATAAAGGGTCATTTTTGCGTGGCAGCGAAAACTGTTGATGAAAAATGAGCTCTAAGGGAATATAGCTTTTAAATGGAAATAGCGTGGTAAACAGTCTAGCCAATAAGGTCGATTCTTATTTATCTGGTAAGAAAAGAGAAAATAAAAGAATAACACGGTCCGAGTAAAGTTACTCGAGTAATCCCGGAAGAATCGAGTACTCCCGATTACACAACACAATCGAGCTACTCGATTATTTTTACTCGATTGTGCCCATCACTAGTGACAAACATTAGTTTTAATAATATAACATATATATACGTAAAACATATATATAAATACATATATATAAATACAGCCCCAGTACAATGAACCTAACACTATATCAATGTGCATGTGGAAAAAGGCCTCAGTATCGTCTATTGGCGATGGGAAGTCAGGGTTCGAATCCGGGTGAGTTTCTCCAATTAGTTTCTTACTTTCCTTCCAAGAAAATGCGATTACATTAATTCCTATTCGTTCTCTCTTCCTCATTCCTTTCCCTTATCAATGCTAAGAGCATTAAAACCTTTTCTCAATATACATATTTTGTAAATACTAGTTTGAGACATAGTGTAATTGTAAGAGTATTTAGATTTGTTTTAGGATTTTATAGCTTCGAAAATGGGTTGTAAAACAGTGTAAAATCAATAATAATTAAAAAACACGTTAATATGCCTATGAGATACGAAGTGTTGATGATGTTCCGAAAGAACAACGAGGTCTAAAGTCTTGAAGGCAGGTATATTAAGGCAACTAACTTCCCCTTTAATGAGGGAATAGATAAGTCAGTTACAATATGAGAGTATTACGAAGAGGAGAGTTGGTAAGACAATGAATTATCATTTCATTTGATATTTTGTTTTTAGTATGAACCCAACAATAAACTATCTATAGTATTGGTGTTAAAAAAGTTGAATTTGCATTAAATTAATACAATCTAAAGAAAGGGTGATCTGGTTTCTATCAAACTACTTTTTAATTGTATTTACTATAATTATTTAACGAATGCTTTCTGAACTGATTCTATAAGTACACGACTTACAAACTAGATTAACTCTAGAACAAACACAACACCCAATCCTGTGCCCATCAATTAATTACTTGTGAAAATGAAAGCTGTAACTATCTATCCGATGATACATTTTTGAGCTGTCTTGGGAATTAATCTGATGCCACCTTAGCTCATTAGATAGACGCGCTTTTGACTGAGCTAAGGTGTCATCCCTTAAAAAACACCTGTTTTGTTGTTTTAACACGAGTAGACCTTGTTCCAGGAAAGAACGTAGCGCTCGTCGGGCGTTCGGACGCCCGAATCGGCTCGGAGGGTCACCGCCCGTCGCAACACCATGTAGGGCGTGCCATGACCGGTCGCCGGAGCAGCTCCATAGGATGTCGCTCTCTCCTTAGTCGGCGGAGCTCCGTTGGTCTGGTGTTCATCACCTGCCACGACCCGGTCCGGGTGAGTCCCTCATCTCAAACAACATTCATTCAGTTAAAGGTGCTAGTAATTGAAGGACAATTCGGAAGCGCATCAACAAAACTACTTTTAAATTTGTTCGTCTTGATCAATAACTGTAAGGTCTACTGCTTCCTTGAAGAAGGATCTGTTACTATTTTAGCTATGTTGCTATGTTGCCTATATTTCACATAATTACATCAAAATAGGGTTTTATAGACTATTTCCCTTTATTCATCGAGTTTTTCAGCTGTAGTAATAAAAGAGAAAATATATGTATTCTTAATATATATCATAATCATGATCATCATGATCATGAACAGCTTCCAGCCACTGGCTGGGTCTGTTTGGAACATGATCCTCTCCACCACCTCTCTCCCTCCACCTTGGCCCAGTTCTCTCCTCTCTCCTCCACACACCTCCTTACTCCCTTCAGCCATCGGTTCCTTGGTCTTCCTCTCGGCTTCCTACCCCCACCTCCTTATCTAACAGCCTCCTGGACATCCTTTCCCTCTCCATTCTTCTCTTAATATATATATAATATATATAATATATATAAATGCAGAACAACGCAAACTTTAGTGCTACATTTATAAAAATCTGTTGGTTTTTTTGGAGGATTTCCACAACTCAAGCCATCTTGGTTATTCATGAAAATAGCGTTATCAATTTTTTTTACATTAGCTCTCCCCCTCGGAGAAAGAAAGTATTGGGATAGGAAAAAAAGAGAAGAAAAAGTGAGTTAGATATTTTGATGGATGTTGACGTGTCAACCTCCTGAACCCGAAAAAAAAAGTTATTTTTGAGATATCGTCTGACTATAACTCGACCTAGAGCCGGAACCATTTTACTGGTCGGGTTAAATATCGGTATACAAGATTTTCATAAGGTTTTCTCTAGGAGGTTTTGGAATTATATATTCCATCTTAAATTAAGGGGAGCTTACTTAAAGGCCAAAAGAGAAAAAAAAACACTCAAATAATTTTGATTAAAATTCGTATACAGTCAAAGTTTAATATTATAAAAAAATTGGTGCATCTCATTTTTTCATTAAAATTGCTTTGAAGGTACTTTACATAAATGAAAATTTCCTATTTCAATTATATCTACACCACTCTTTGAGAAACAGCTTACAATTTAAAAGTAGTATCACTCTTAAAGATATAACACTTTAATTGAAATAATAATTTATAAAATTAATATTTTCAAATTCATAGGCAAAATATGAGCTCATTTAAGTTGGCCCACCCACCCCGTCAAAATTAAAATTTAAATATACCACAGTTTTGCACCCAAGTATTACATTTTGCAACCTAACCCCAGAGACGGTACGACTGTTTATGTTTAGGGGGGCCCAAGTTAAGAGTAGCCTCCCCACTATCAAAATGTTAGATTTTTTCATGCCATCTTAAAAGTCCTGTTTTGCACCGTTTTGCACTCAAGTATAGCGTTTTGCACCTTAGTATTATTATTATTATTATTATTATTATTATTATTATTAGCACCGCGTCTTATTACCCGTTCGGGTTATACGCACTTACGCTAATGTGTAATGGTAGGGTGATTGTGAGATGAAATGGAGAACCTACAGTTTAACGTGGAATCCGAACCACGGTAGAGGCCTGGCATTCCTCACATTCACAAGTTGTGATTAATACACATCTTGTCAGAGGTGAAGGAAGGGTTTGGCAATCAGATAAATCTGTGCCGGGACCGAGGATTGAACCCCGAACCCTCAGCACAGAAGTCTGACACCTTACCCCTAGACCACCAGGTCACCGACTGCACCTTAATAGTTTTGCAAGAGTAAAAATCAATAAAATTAAAATCAGAATTAATTAATGGGCCAAGTTCAGTCATGCCTTGTTTCCCCAAACAAAAATTGTGATTTTTCTTATGGTAATATTAATGTAATGTTTGCACTCAAACATGAAGTTTTGAATATGTATAGTTTAGCCAGAAAAATAATTAATTATAACACAAAGTTATAGTGTCTTATTATATTCACGAATTTCCAAAGTTTATAAATGTTTTTAGTTTCAAACTGTTTTTCGCGCAATGTTTTATACCTTAATAATCAATTTACTTTAAAATAGAAAAAATATATTGTTTTAGTGTCTTGTTTGGAAACAGTTCTACACACTAGTTTCTTTTTTTGACTTTTGATATCTTTTTACTCTAATATACATGTATCTTATATTTGAGGTTCGGTGTCACCAAATTTAAAAATTATTGCCTTGTTGATGACATTTCTATTTTATATGGACAAGGCTGGTGACCTTTTCTGACGGGTTTTAATATGTGAAATATTAATGTTATACCCTGCTTTTCTCATTATTCAGTCACTTTGAATTTAAGTAGTTCTGGTAACGTTTCTTATTGCTATATTATAAATGCTTGCTGAGCAACTGTCGGTCCCGATGGTTATATTGATCATGTAGTTAGTGTAAGAACAGAACTACCCTAGTTGAGCTTCTTTTATGGAATGCACTCAAGCTGAAAGGGCGTGCATGGGCATCTCTAATAGTAGAAAGATACCATTTTTCTATATTACTATATTACTATAAAGGTTTCATTAATATATATATATATATATATACACACACACACACAAAATCAAGCTGTGCATTATAAAACTTATTTTCATTGACATTTAAAATAAACGACAATTTATTTATTATTATTAGCACCGCGTCTTACTACCCGTCCGGGTTATAAGCACTTACGCTAATGTGTAATGGTAGGGTGATTGTGAGATGGAATGTAGGACCTACAGTTTAACGTGGAATCCGAACCACGGTGGAGGCCTGGCATTCCTCACATTCACACATTAATTAGTAATCTTTTTCATAATATTCTGAAATAGTGAAAAATACAGTTCTTATTTCCAGTTAATAGCTAAACTTTTGTGCCGAATAAAATGTTTTGTTTAACTTGAAATGATCCTAGCTATTGAGCTTTGAAATGTAAAAATATTTGCCCCAACATATTTTACTCTAAATTTGAAAAGTTGAGATTGTTTAAGATCATTTAGAAAAAATAATTTGAATCTTATGTAGAATTTAAATATAAACTGTATTTTATATTTAAATGTTTGACTTTTAAGAAATAACTATTCACAAGTTTAAAAGTGTGCTTTAAATATAATTTAGCGATATTTTATAGATTTTTTATTTTATCATTTAGAAAGATGGTAGTCCTATTGTAATCGTGATCATTTTCAACCTCGAGATTATGATTATATTTATTTTCCCCTAAATTTGGTGGATTTTACAATTCTGTGTCTTTGAACATAGATCCTAAAATGAATGATTTTGCTCAACATTTAATGGCTATACTTTGGGAATTCATATTGATTTCGACACTAATCCTTATATTAACGGTAGTTTATTTAAGAGTGACTTTTGAAAATTACAAATATTTCGAGATGACTCGACCAATTTTGTTTAAATTGTGTATCTAGCTAGTGTTTGAACTGACAAATAACACTGTATACTTGTTTTTTGAGTAAAAATTTGTTTTAGTTCAGTTTAATGAAGAGTCATTTCTGGAAAGTCAAAAGATTTTTGAAAATGGCTGAGGTTTGATTAAATATGTATATCTGGAGAATTTTCAACATGACAAATAGAAATATACACTTGGTTTTTAGGGAAAAATTCACTAAAGGGTAGTTTACCAAAGACTGATTTTTTTATAGAATTTGAAATGTTTTGAAAATAGCTTTAATGATGTTGCTCAAAATGGGTATCTGGCAAGTTATTTACAAGAAAAATAATTACATATATATTCATTTTCTCAAACAATTAATTTATTAGTAGTGTTGACTACTGATATTTGAAAAATTGTAATTTAAACAAGAAAAAAATTAAATCGCCGTGTTTTACAGCCTGTTAAACTTATGCGAATCTATGATACTTACTCAAATGGGGTAGGGAGGAGGACGGAAGCAATTTAGAGGTATTATACCTGCATTTGCGTGGAAGGAGAGTGGAAAACCATTGAGGGAAATCTACCCCCAGTAGGCATGACCGGGATTCTAACACCGATATCCCCATCTTCAGCAGGCCAGTCTAACATGAAAGTGACACCTTAGACGATTTTGCCGTTGAAGTGGGTTTTTTGAAAATATATTTAACACTTTTGTAATTGAGGACTATTTTACACGATTTAATAATAACGTATGTTGATTTTTATAAATTAATATATTAATTTAAGGGTCGTTTACTTATGATAAATTTCAGAAAATTTTAAATCATTCAAAAAGTGTTTTAATACTTTACTTAAATGGGTATCTGTTAAATTTTTTTCATGATAAATAAGAAGATATATTTATTTTGTAGCAAATATCAATAATTTGAAGGTGGCTTACAAATAAATACTTTTTGAAAGTTTTAGATATTAAAAAAATGGTTTGATCAATGTTGTTTGATTTTTTATGAAAAAGTTTTTATTGTGCTTAAAAAAGATTGTTTCCCGAGGAAAACTTAAGTAGAGTTTACAAAAAACTTTTTTTCTAAATTGGTGGGGAGGGGGTTACACTTAACTTGGCCCCCAAACATTTTTTAACTTTAAATTTATTTATTTTTCTTGCAAAACTATTAAGGTGCATAAGGGTGCTAAATATGTAAAAAAAATGGCATATTTACAATTTTGATTTAAAAGTGTGGGGGCTCGGGTAAGGGTCCAACAACTTAATTTTATCTCCTATTAAAAACAATCGCTAATTAATTGAGGTGCAAAACGCCATACGTTACAAATAAAAACTTTTAAATTGGCATTAAAATACATTTAAACTTGGGGGTGGCTACACTTAACATGACTCCCATCCCTCAAACAAAAAAAGCCGTACTGTCTCTGGGACTGGGGTGAAAACGTAATACTTGGGTATAGCACTGTGCAAAATAGGTGCAAAACGATGATGTATTTACAATTTTAATTTGAGGGTGCGGGGGCTGGAGGGAGGGACCAAAAACAAGACATTTATTTTGGCATGAAAAAACATCAAACTACCGAATGTGGGGCTACGCTCAACTTGGGCCCCATCATTTAATAATCTAAAATATTTTTTCCTTGCATAACTATTAAAGTGCAAAACGTCATACTTGGGTTAAAAACGGTTCAAATCAAAACTTTTAAATTGGCATTAAAAACAACACTTTAATATTAGGGGGCTACTCTTAACTTGCATCCCGCCCCCAAACATAAACAACCATAGAGTCTCTGGCGATGGTTAGTAAAACTTAGTACTTGTGTGCAAAATGGTGCTAAATAGGTGGAAAACGCTGGCATATTTACATTCTTAATTTGACGGTGTGGGGATTTAATCTTTTTGTATATTAATTTTTTTTCTAGTTAATCTATTAGGGTGCAAAATGCCATACTTGGGTGCAAAATGCCATACTTGGGTGCAAAATGGTGTAAAACAGGAATTTTAAGATGGCATAAAAAATCCAACATTTTGATAGTGGGGGGCTACTATTAACTTGCCCCCCCCCCCAAACATAAAGAGTCGTACAGTCTTTGGGGCTAGGGTGCGAAACGTAATACTTGGGTGTAAAACGGTGTAAAATAGGTGCAAAACGGTGCTATATTTAAATTTAAATTTTGAGGAGGTAGGGGGGCAACTTAAGTGATCTAAATAAATGTTTTTAAATTGATATTTGGAAAATGTGGAGTTGAAGATGCACATACAAATAATTGCCAAACCCTTTTTTAACCTCTGACAATACGTGTATTAATCACAACTTGTGAATGTGTGAAATGACAGGCCTTCACCGTGGTTTAGAACCCACGTGAAACTATAGGTTCTCCATTTCATCTCACAATCATCCTACCAATTACACATTAACGTAAGTGCGTACAACCCGAATGGATAGTAAGAGGCGGCACTAATAATAATAATAATAATAATAATAATAATAATAATAATAATAATAATTTGTTTCTGAAACAGTGTCTATTATTTCATTTATTCCTTTGGTGAAATGAGATGTTTCCCATTATGTTTCTATTGAAATATATTATTTCGTTTCGCTTGAGAGCTATAAATTGATCTATAATTTAGGTATATTAGCGATAAAGTCTTTGTGGGGCACCGTACAATTTATTTTGGAAACATTTAACTAAAAATAAGTCTGCCTAGCTATTTATCTAAATTTAAAAAACAATATAGCTATATATTGGTTTTAAATTAACGCCATGCAAAGACGAGCAGTGTGTGTGTGTGTGTGTGTGTGTGTGTGTGTGTGTGTGTGTGTGTGTGTGTGTATAGAAATAGAAGAGATCAAATATCAGGAGGCAAACAAATTTATAATACACCAAATTAAAATAAATAAATAAATAAATAAATGGTACAGCGCACCACAAAGACTTTCTCAATCTTCTATCTTGACATAAATTCATTTACTAAAAACTCGTAAGATTTGGGAAATGAAATAATATACATTATTGAATAGACACTCCACCTAAGAGCGTACATGGAATATTATACACTGTTATAGAAACAATGAGAGAAAAAATGGAATACCTCTCTTCAACAAAGAGCATAACTATCAATTTCAATTTCAAAGTGCTCGATTAAAGAAATATATTTGCTTATAGCTCAGAAACTATATGTTTTATAAAATAAATCAAAAGATTTTTATTTTTAATGGCACTACAACTTTACAACTATAAGCTATTTAGTATCTCAAATGTTTGCGGAGGTATGGAAGAAATTTCCTCTTATGTAAAGTACCCTTAAAGTAATTTTTTATGGAAAAAACGAGAATATACATTTTATTTGAAATTTTAAACAATGCCTGGAAACTAGAAGTTTAATCAAAAACTTTAAAGCAAATTTCTAGAAATTTGATTTAATCTCGTTTTGGTCTTAAATAAACTTAAATATCTACTTCCAAAAAATTCCTCAAGGGAACCTTATGAAAGCCCTAACGGTAAAATGGTTTCTGCTCTATGCCAAGATACAAACATAAAATATAGCATCACCAAAAGCACTTTTTTGGTTTCAGAGGGTTAGTAAACGTTAACCTTTATTAAAATCTCGAGTTCGATTTTTTTTTGGCGATCACAATACACAATGAAAACTATAATTAGAAAACCAGACCAGAATACGATTTTTAACCTCCCTGTCAACTATTGCAACCATCGTCGTAGACCGCTCAGCCGACTGTGACATCAGGTTATTTATACTTCTAAACATCCACTTGATTATAAAAACTAGAGACGTTCAAAGGTAAGGGAAGCTTTTAGCATTTTCTGGCAAACGATGGGATAACTTAATCCTTAGGAGCAATAAATAAGTTGAATATAAATTCATAAAAGTGTAATTCCAACCAAAACTAGATTATTCTTATAATCTCCTATTTTTATAAAATATCCTTTGTTATCCGCTTGTGAAGGTCCCATTAAAATTCAAGAGCGTGTTGATTCATTCAAATGAAGACACCCACTAAGCGGTCCATTGTGCTAACGCTCACTGGGAATATCCAAGCGACCGCCTGTGCTTTAGGAATCATTATGCAAGATGAAAACAACATTTTTGTTGATAGAATATTAGATGGTATCGAGAGGAATTATGTTGCATCAATCATTCCATTACTATTATCATTTTATCACAAATGAATATCCAAACTCAGAGATTTATTTAAGGAACTTCTCCATCATTAGATCCCAATAGATGTCCTACCTCAAATATTTGAAACTACATTATTCTACTTTTTTGTTGTTTTTTATTGTCGTTGCTTTTTGCTGTTTTTATTTTTTTAACGATGTTAATGCTTTTTGAATGCTTATGCTTTTACTACTACTACTCTTTATTTATTTAGTTTTTATGATTTTTTCCGCTTTTGTAACTCTTTATCTCTATGTATAATTATTTATCTCTGCTTGTATTTTATTATATTATGTAATAATTACAATGCTCACATGTCAGGTACTTATGTACTTTTCAATGCTGGCCTGTTATAGGCCTGTTTTAGGCCACCACTATAGTAAAGGAAATTTAAATTGAAAAATTACTATAATTTTATCACAAAAGAAGAGCCAAACTCAGAGATTTATTTAAGGAACTCCCTTATGATTAATTTACTCAGTACATGTTCCACCTTTTAATATTTAAATTCACACTATTCTGTTTAATGTTATTGTTATTTTTTGTTTTTAGAAATGATATAAATGCTTATTGATTTTCACTCTTACTCTTTATTAATGTAGTTTATTATTATAATTATTATTTTAGTAACTATTGGACCACCTCTGTGGTCTAATGGTCAGAGTCTCTGGTTACCGATATCCAGAGGTCCCTGTTTTGATTCCTGGCGTTTCCAGAATTTCTGTGAACGGGGTTAACTCAGATTAATGGCTGGAGGATTCGTTGTGCTGACCACATGACACCCTATATCCGCAGAAGTTGGCACTATATTCGCCAATTGACGGCTGGTCCGATTGCGGGTCTCCAGGAAGGCTGTACCAATAGCAATTCAGGCCCTGACGCCTTTTCTTTTAAAATTCCACTTTAAAAATTAAAACAGATATTGTTTCTGTGACCGGTATTTTTCTTGTCCTATGTTTTGAAAATAGAGACGGTGAGGGTCGACTTATCTTATATTGGGGACGCTAATTATATAAGCTTGGAGATATTCCTTAAAACACAATTATGTTATACCTGGTTCCAGCTGTGCAAAATTAGATGCTATCCGTAGGGTAAGACGGGCTCTTTTTTGTTTTTAGCACTGCATCTTACTACCCGTTCGGGTTGTACTCTTATGTACTAATTACCTAATGCTTTTAAGAGTGAGGAAGGTTAAATTGAGAGGAAGTGTACCCGCATTTGCCTGGAGGGAAAGCAGAAAATTATTTTTAAATAAACACACCCTCAACACACCCAACCGAGATTCGAACCTGAATCTCCCCGTTATCGGCAGTTTAGTCTACATCGAGAGTAGCGCGTAAGTTTATGGGACCACCGAAATGCGTCAGAGAGGCGGTCTCTTAAGCAAATGAAACAGTCATCTCCCTCTTTAAACCATGTTGGGTAAAAAACGACAGTTCGCCAAGGTTTGGCCAAATTATGGGGCAGACAAGTGTTCCGGAGATGTCTATTGTTTCAACCGACATAGAGAATAAAGGGCTAGTGAAAGTATTATATCTGTTTTTCAAAAAGTTCCACCCCTTGTTCGAAGTTCTCTACCCGTTCGCACATTTTATCCTCTTGCTACGGCAAAGGGTGAGAGAAGGGGGCGGAGGTTTTCACGCCCCCTCACAATTTCCTCACTACCAGTTCAAACCGTTCTATTTTCCAACCCCGCACCCCTTTTTTTTTGTGGGCTGGAAGCTATTCTTTTTATTTCCTGTTCCCGTTGTTACACATAAAGATCGAGGTCATCCTTCCTTCGTTGTTTGTCTCGTTTTTAGAATATAAACTGTTGCCATGGAAACTTCTTCACTTGTCGAAGTTCGTAACTGATAGCCTAGATTCTTTGCAGGACAGTTTATTTTGATACAAATGGTTCAACCTTTTACTCTTTCTTTAATAGTACGCTTTTGTTTTTAAAAGTTGTGAGGGAGGTATTTATGTGTTCTTTCTAAACCCACGGATTCTGTCATCATACGAACTAAAAATTAATTTGATATAGTATTACAAAATCAGCTATATTATCTATAATATGACCCTCACCCTACCTCCCACCGTAACTAACGTTGCCGGGACCGTCACCCCCCTACCTCCCACCG
>CABFWO010007217.1:0-27089 GCA_902155825.1 Timema genevievae
ATGTATGTATGTATGTATGTATGTATGTATGTATGTATGTATGTATGTATGTATGTATGTATGTATGTATGTATGTATGTATGTTAAAAAAGGGCCGAGTCACGAACAATCCAAAACGTGTTTGCTTCAGACTGTTTTGACTAGCTAGTGTCCGTCCAACCTTAGACCGTGTGGCCATGGATGCAGGTATATGTATTGTGCTGGTATGTAACATACTGGCATGAGAACGTGAGTGAATTATTTATTTATAATATCCCACGCTGCTTGACAAACAAGTAGACGTATATATTATTCATCCCAGCAACAACAAGAAAAAACAACGAGGCTTGGAACTATTAAACCATTGACTTTTGGTGTATGTGTGTTAACTTGGGCCTTTCAACTGCGACTTTGCGATCAGGTTGATACGGTCTGGTCCAGACTGAAGTCAAGATGATTGGGTAGGTTGAAAGTATGGATAACATTTTCAGCAGTGGTGGCTTGCGGTATGCTGCACTGGATATCATATCTGAGGGAAGTGTATAGCTACTATTGGAAAATAGCGTTGTCATTCTCTTGTTTTCGTGGGGTCAATCTTGCCTTAAGGAAGCCGCCTAAGTAAGGGAGAAATTGATGTGCAGATGTTCAGCTCTAGTTCAATATTTAATTCTACCATGCGCTATTTCAAAATATAGTTCACGCCAAAATTAAGTCGAAAGAGTCCATCAGGGCTTAACAACCTTACAGTTTGAGTTTTATTAATAGGAAAAAGAAATTGTGACAATGGGACATTAGCTTATTTTAAACAATTTTTTTAATCATATTTACGTAGCAATGAGATCAGGATTGATGAAAAAGGGCTCTAGATTTAGCCTTCCTCCAACAAATAGTCATTTTTTGATAGGCTCCCAAGAGAACATTTTAAGATATTTGAAAACTAGCAGCGAGCTTTCCTCTTTACCTTGAGATAGGGAGTTTGTAGTTTTCTTTCCCCCTCTTTATTTGACATGGCAAAGGGTAGTTGTAAGTGATAGTCGAAAGGGAGTATAAGCTTAGACAGAAGATAAAAGTAGTTACAGAAAACGACACAGATCATAATATTTTAAGCCTTGCAGCCTGACAACGATTGAAACTTTCTCGCTGACCGAGGTGGCCGCCTTAAATATAGTATAAATTTCGCAACGCTGTTTCGTCGATGTCGCCAGAAACTCCTTCTTACCTCAGCACACCAGCTTCCGACATAACTGAGAGCGAGATGATATTTGTCAACAGTTAGCCGAGAGAGAGCGAATATAAAGCTTTTCTTCATAAGACCTGCAGTTCACTCAGAGGTGATATTGGGTGTAAGTAGGTGATGGGGCTGGCTTGGGGGGGTTTGTGATACACGGAAAATAAAATATAAACAAATATGTAGTGGTAATTAGAAATTAAAATTTTTCGGTAACATTAGTAACAGATTCAACCACCAGGCACTGTAGTATATGTGTGATTGTAAGAAGAGAACTGGAATCGCTGTTATTGATTTAGGTATTGGAAAATTTTCAGGAAAAAAAGGCAAGGGAAAGTTTTCCATCTTACATCTTTATTTGAGAGCATCCTCTCCAAAATGGCGGGATTGTTGCTCGTTTCAATACGCTTGAATAAGGGGGACTCAAGGGCAGTTTATCAGATGAGTATGGGCGTATAAAAGGGGGGGGGGGAACCCCTCCGAAAATTGTTGGACCCCATAGGTTTGAAAACATCAATATTGTATGGTTATTTTTAGCGCCACGTTTTATTACCCGTTTGGGCTATATGCATATTTACTATTTAGGCTAATTTGTTAAAGATTAAGAAGGTTGGATTCTAAAGGAAGTGTACCCACATTTTCGTGGAGGGAGATTGGAATACTCTTCAGGAAATATATGTACACCAGACCGAGATTCGAACCTCGATCTCTTCCGTCATCGGCAGTCTAGTCTACTGCGAGAGTGACGCCTTAGAGCATTCAACCACTGAAGTGAGTTCAAGTTGAGGTATTTATTACTTATATAATTCATTGTTTTATTCCACTCACCTAGTTAGTACTAATTACTATTATTATTTTAACATTCACTCACAAGATTCTTCATCCTAATAGATAGGAGTTAATCAGTATTTCAGTGTTTCTCAACTTAACTTATGTTTTAAAATGTGTCGGCTTATAAAAATACGAACTCTTAACAAGATCAAGCCTGAAAGATAATGTATTTATGTTTTATCCACACACAAAAAAAAACCCACATATTTTACGGTAACTTTTTTTTAGGCAAATTTATACAAGATTACATCAAAATTTAAACTCAATACATATGATTTTATATGACCCGCTTTAAGATTAATTTATAAGAGCGTTTAAAACAGCGCGCGAGACACGCCGAAATGGGACACATACATTAACAGTCTAATTTTTGTAGGAAGGGATAGAAAAGTTACTAGATCTACTTTCACGTATTCAACGTCAAATTATGTGATCTGCAACTGCCAGTTTTGATGTGTAAATTATCAATTCCCTATTAAAAAAACACCGAATAAAGTATTAACATGTTTTCAATTTTGGCCGCAAAAGAATGTGTTTGTATTTTCCTAAAAGGTTATTTCTGTGAACATTGGACCGTACACATAACTTTGTTCGCCTGGGAAACAACGTTATCTTTGGTAGGTAAAGAAACATTTATCTGTGTAATTGACTGATAAGCACAACATTATAGTTTCTAAAATGACTTCCGATGGAGTTTTGAGTGTGTACATTTAAATAAATACCTTTAAAAAAAAGTGTCACCCACCTTTAATGTGGCTGCCTAGTTAGCCGAGATACTGCCAATCAGATGTTGCGCTTAGGTTAAATAATTATAAAACCTTCAACAGTACACGAGTTTGTTGTTTACTGGAATGAACATCAAACTATTTTCTATAGCCCTATACATAATTATATAGACTTGTAAACATAGTTTAAAAGTTGACATTTTCCTCTATTAAAAGTACAAAAATCCACATATTTCTGTTGATCATTAACGAAAGGTAACTGGTATAGGAGCGTAGAATGGATCTTTGTGAATATAATGATGTCATTTAACACAACACACTGTACTGTCATTTGTATTTTCCTCCTCTCCTGCTTATTCTCCTACTGCCATTCAGACATTTCTTAAACAAGCACCACAAATAAAAAGTCTGATTTGTATACATTCTCATAATATCCACAAAATCCTGAATTGTATCCATTCTGAATGGTCTCCATTCAGAAATTTTCTTAAACAAGCATCACAAATAAAAAGTTTGATTTGCATCCATTCTCATAATATACACAACATCCTGAATTGTATCCATTCTGATTTGTATCTGTTTATTTGCAGTGCCACTTGTCTAATAGATGGCAGCAGCAGAAACTTTCCTTAACACATTCCGTGCTTACTAGAGAGCAGCACTATCCCTATGATAATATATAAAAAAGATAAATACTTATTCGTGTTTCTTTTAAGAGAATTATATAAGGGTACTTTACATATGATTGATTTAAAAAAATAAATATATCTAGTTTAAAATTGGTGAATGGGGAAGCATTTCCTAAAGTAAATTAATATTTTGTATAGTTTGATAAATATAATAGTTTTGGATCCCAAAATTTCATGACAAATGTGTTGACGCCTGAAAGGTTAAGTTTTGTTTGGGTGGGTTCGTTTATAATTATAAAAAGTATAACTATTGCCTATTAAATACTTTGGTGCCATGTTGTGACATTCTTTGAATATTCATGTTATAGTTAATAACGTTATTTTGTGATTGATGAGAGTTTTGTTGATTTGTTTGGATTATATATAATTTATTTTATAATATTAATTTTGCTATCATTGGAGATTTGTTTTGCTTCTGTGTGTAGAGATGGCAAAAATATAAAACTTGTCATATGATGACAAAGAAAAACAAGGAATTCCGCTCTCTTTTTATACCAACTATTACAGAAATAATCGTAAGTCCTTAATTTATATGCTTACTGGTATATAATCACTTTTAACCATAGTCTCAAGAATTCCCTTCAAATCACAAGATGAATTTTATTCTTTAACAGTTAAAAGCAAATATTTTTATTTCTTAACACTGACCTCCCTCTCGTTTCACTTCAGATGGATAAATGGTTAGGCATTTCTACTCATAGTAGGCCTAATGTGGATACATTCGCATGGTCTGGACATAGCTGTTGCGGAGAGTGGTAAATAACTAAATATAAACACTTTTTGGGGGTTTTTCAATCAAACTTAACAAAACTAGCACATAAAACATAGGCTTGTGTTCAAGTTGAGTATGAGAGCCTATAAATAAGATTTCTTAATCCATCTTCAACCCAGGTAGCCTTACATTATAAACTGATGAAATTATCTGTAGATAATAGGATATGACACTTTAACACAAATCTATGAAGTATACAATTACAAAAACATTGTTTCTTTCTTGCCATGCCTTGTGTGATATATAACCTACTTTAATATTTGCTTAGAGTGGGTGATAGTTTTACGTGTGCAAAAAGTTTAATAAAATGGCGCTGTTAAAGTAGCTAATGCTGTCAATTTGTCATACACTCATGATATAGTATTTAAATACAGGGTACGCCAACAAGATGATACTAGGGCTATATATATAATATATCTCATTGTGTGTAAAACAAGCACCTTATACACAGATATATTATGTAATGTTTATAAAAATAGGTCTAATAATTTAAAATCCATGTTTATATTTTAAAGTAATAAGACGATAAGTAAAAATAATATCTTTTTTATATTAAAATAGAGATAGTGCTGCTCTCTAGTAAGCACGGAATTAGTTAAGTCTCTGCTGCTGCCATCTATCAGACAAGTGGCACCTCAATTAAATGGATACAAATCAGAATGGATACAATTCAGGATTCTGTGGATATTATGAGAGTGGTGTATGGAGAATGTAGTGCTTGCTTAAGAAATGTTGAATGGATACCATTCAGAATGGATACAATTCAGTCGTCTCTCAGCTAGACCATAGGTGGGTAGACTTTTCTCCCCTATGGCCACATGGACATCTGTAAGGTCTCTAGTTCTGTATGTGACAAAACTCTAAATTCACTAATTATTAACTTTATTTTCACATAAAAATACATTTATTAGTGATCATGTTCAAAAATACGCAATGATTATGTATTTAAATTTGTCACCTTTGTTTAATAAAATCACGAAAGTGTTAACTTCTTGTGTGTGCCGCAAACATTAACGTCGCGGGCCGCAATTTGACCCCGTCTGAGCTAGAAGACACTTGACAGCGTCCTTTAGGAGGTCAAGATGAGTGAGAGGCGTCTGCGGGAATAATTAATGTAGTCATACCATTGTGTCGAGACCAAACGTCTTCAGCCTTTTCTTTTACAACCCTATGTTCATTTGATTTAAATCACAACTACTACTATCAAATTCATAATTACTATAATCAAATCTCAATTATTCGTCACGTACCAGGGAAACGCTACTCTACTGTATTATTTGTTCTTAGTTTGTGTGCACAAGACTGTACAGTGATAAAGTTCTGAGAGATTTCTCAGGTGATCGCTTCGTCTTCACGAGAAACTATCGAATGACGTGACATAATAAATATGCCGGTAAGACAAGCTATCTTTGATATCTTGTTTGTGAGTTTATTGTACTTACACGAGCTCAACGCTATCTTTGATATCTTGTTGGTGAGTTTATTGTATTAACGGCTTTGGACTACATTAATAAATCTATCTTCTCTCGCCTGTTATAGTAAATCTATTTTACGACATATTTAAAAAAGAATAAACAAAAAAAAAAAAGTTTGTTATTACTAGGGAAAGGATTCTTTGGCACCAAAAATGTTTAAAATAGGCAGGCAAATAAATATATATTAAAATTATGAGATTTAGGCATCAGAATAGTCACTTAAGTGGGAAAAAAGCATACAATAAGCAATGTAATATTGATTTTACTACCTACTATTTTTTTTACCTACAACCAATTCACACTAAGCTGTTTTTTTAGCAGCACGTCTCACTTCTCATTTGGGTTCTCATATGTTGTATTAATTACGCTAATATGTTAGAGATTATGAATGTGGAATTTAGAGGAAGTGTATCTGCACTTACCTGGAGGGAGAGGGAAAAACCATTTAGTAAAAAGACCTCAAGTACACCGGACCGAGATTCGAATATCAATCATTACAATCTACTGTGAAAGTGACACCTGAGCCCATTCAACGACTGACTCAAATGCTGTTAACCACTAGATTTTTTTTTTAGATTTTCAGTGGTAAAATGGGATATATTTTCAAAAATAAGGTTTTTTATGCTTTGAAAAGCCGAGTTTTACTTAGTACGATGTCAAAGGACATTTCAAATTTGCCGTTTTCGAAGGAGTTTAACTTTTATCCTGCAACGGCATGCCGTTTCCTCCCAAGATGTCTGCCACTGCTCTCATTGTCCTCCCAAGATGTCTGCCACTGCTTCCAATGGCCTCCCAAGATGTCTACTACTACTCCCATTGGCCTCCCAATATGTCCACCACTACTCCCATTGGCCTCCCAAGATGTCTGCCACTGCTCCCATTGGCCTCCCAAAGATGTCTGCCACTGCTCTCATTGTCCTCCCAAGATGTCTGCCACTGCTTCCAATGGCCTCCCAAGATGTCTGCCACTACTCCCATTGGCCTCCCAAGATGTCTGCCACTGCTTCCATTGTCCTCCCAAGATGTCTGCCACTACTCCCATTGGCCTCCCAAGATGTCTACCACTACTTCCATTGTCCTCCCAATATGTCCACCACTGCTTCCATTGTCCTCCCAAGATGTCTGCCACTGCTCCCATTGGCCTCCCAAGATGTCTACCACTACTCCCATTGGCCTCCCAAGATGTCTGCCACTGCTTCCATTGTCCTCCCAAGATGTCTGCCACTACTCCCATAGGCCTCCCAAGATGTCTGCCACTGCTTCCATTGTCCTCCCAATATGTCCGCCACTGCTCCCAATGGCCTCCCAAGATGTCTGCCACTGCTACCATTGGCCTCCCAATATGTCCGCCACTGCTCCCATTGGCCTCCACAAGATGTCTACCACTACTCCCATTGGCCTCCCAAGATGTCCGCCACTGCTCCCATTGGCCTCCCAAGATGTCTGCCACTGCTCACATTGTCCCCCAGCCAATTTACACTCATTGGAAGATATTTAACAAGTGTCGATTTTCAAACCTACTCAAAACAAGTAATACCATAACTAGCATGGCCCCCACATCGTGAAGCGGGCCCCCAGACCAGGATATTTGGCGGACTCCCCTACTTACCACCGAGGGTTTAAGGGCAACGTGATGCTCTACACTCTAGAGGATTTATAATCAATTAAGTCAGTTTAAATGATGACGCAAAAGTGATATTTATATTTATTTATAAAAAAACTAAATGGATTTACATAATAAAAACTTAAAATAATATCAAAAATAATCTCAAAGTAGGCTATATTTTCTAGCTTTTGTTGACGCACATTTTTCATTAACTTCAGTAAAATCAACTAGCTTAGCTAACTCATTTTTGATACACAAAATTGCTAGATAATTAAGTCGCTCTAGACAAGTTGTGCTTCTTTGACATGTTTCCAATGGATCTGCTAGTCTGCTAAACGATCTTTCAGTCGAAGAAACAGTAACTGGTGCTGTAAAAAAAGTTTAATGGTTAGCCAGATATTGGAAAATATACCATGCAGTTTTTCTGTCGTAAATTGAGTTCAGAGGTCTAATCGGACTTCTTTAATTGCCTAAAGCTGTCTTGTGAATACTCTTACAGTGAAGGATTTCGTGCAGTAAGTCTTCTGACATATCTTTCTCATATATATTTACAAGTTTACTCCTTTTGCGGTGAATTGACCATCGTCTAAGTTCTGTAAGTTCAAAATGGATGAGAATAATTCATATATAGTATCCATTGCTTAAAACTGTGTCTTCAAATCATTGATATTAAAAGCCAATACTGGGTAAACTAGGAAAATTCAGAAATCTTGTTCAGGTTTTTTAGAAGTTTTTCGGTTTTCGGGAAATAGAGGTTGCAATGCTACTGCATTACTTTGCATCTTACACAACACTTTCCCACAAGTTACGTAAATGCTGCATCTTTTGCACTAAGTTTCTTATAAGTGCAGTCTCGAAATCAAGGGATATTCCTTTACTTTGTATGACAACGTTCTTGTTGTCAATACTTGTAATATTTTGTGCCAAAACAATGTCATTAGCAGACATTTATAAGAATGGTTACTTACAGACATGTTACTTCCTGGAGTGAGAGTTTAAAAAATGTTGAGGGGGGTAAATTGAAACATTTATCCCGGGCCAAGTATAGGTGTGGGCAAAGGGGGCAATTGCCCCGGGCCTCACATTCTAGGGAGCCACATTTCCCCCCAAAATTATTAAATTAAATTACAGTTATTATTCTAAATTTCGCATAAAATAGTGTACAGATAATTAACAGCAAGAAGTATTCGCTCAGTGATAGGATTCCATTCCATATTCCTGAAAACCCTAACATTGTGTAATTTAAGTTATTCGAGTAATGTGTTGCAGTAGAGTAGAATACGCCACCAGTGCGCTACCGTTGTCGGTCTGCAGACAACTAACAGTGCAATGATACAAAGAGTATACTTTTGTTAACTTAATTGGATTGAATGTTTGCATTTAATAAAGTACAGTCATTTAATGGGTTGATCAATATTCCATAAAACGTAAGACATTATTAGGTAACAAAAGTACTGAGAACATATTAATATAGTATAACAGCTTAATGCTAAAACTGAAACTGCCATACAAAAGGGGGGTTTCTTAAAACGGCCCTGCATTTATGAATGATATAAGCCCGTCACGCCGGGGCCACAGGCTAAAGCCCTGTAAAATTGCAAAAATTCTGCCCTTAACTAGCCTTATCTTCCATCCCACATCGATTATGTTTGGAATGTATGCCTATTCCTGTTTTCTTTTTAATCTTTAGACATAGGCGAGTTATATCGTCTTTGTCTCTTCCAGATGTGTGGATGCTAAACGAAGTGAGGTCCATGATAATTTTTGTTTTAGCACCGCGTATTACTACCCGTTCGGGCTATACGTGTATATAATAATTACGCTACTGGTCTTAGGGAAAAGGGAGATTATATTTATATGAAGTGTATCCGCATTCACTTGGAGGGAGAGTAGAAAAAACTATTTTGGAAAATCCTCCCTCAATACACCCAACCAAGATTCGAAACTTGATCTCCCCGTCCTCGGTAGTCTAATCTACTGTGATAGAAGCGCGTTAGACCATGCGGCCATCGAAACGGGTCCCATGAGAACTGAAATGTGGCAAAGAGAGGGAGAGAGAAAGGAAGAATGATTGGTAAAGTGGAAGAAGAAAGGAGTTCTTTTGAAATGCAAAAGTTTTATTTATGTTTACAAGAGAGGTAACTTAGTATAATTATAGATCGAAATAAAGCATTCTGGAATATTCTTTCTTTCTGTTTCTACTATGTTTGCATCATGTTTCTACTATGTTTCACAAGTATTCGCAAGAGGGGTGGAGGACTGTGAACAAAATAACTATTTTGACTGGCGACAGAAAGTCGTTGTAAAAAATATAAAAAATAAATAAACGATCACCCAGGTGTATGAGAGGATTTTCTAACACAAGTGAATGCATTGAGTTTAATATTCTAAAATTATTCATTAATTTGAAATATATTAAGCGTGTGAACTTTTGATTTGAATTATTACGAAATGAAAAACTGGAATCGACAATAGAAACAAGAAAGTATCGCTACTTTCTTACAATACTAGAAATGAGTGAAATATCGCTACTTTTCTTACACTACTATAAATGAGTGAAGTATCGCTACTTTTCTTACAATACTAGAAATGAGTGAAGTATCGCTACTTTTCTTACAATACTAGAAATGAGTGAAGTATCGCTACTTTTCTTACACTACTAGAAATGAGTGAAATATCGCTACTTTTCTTACAATACTAGAAATGGGTGAAGTATCGCTACTTTTCTTACAATACTAGAAATGAGTGAAGTATCGCTACTTTTCTTGCAATACTAGAAATGAGTGAAGTATCGCTACTTTTCTTACAATACTAGAAATGAGTGAAGTATCGCTACTTTTCTTACAATACTAGAAAATGGGTGAAGTATCGCTACTTTTCTTACACTACTAGAAATGAGTGAAGTATCGCTACTTTTCTTACACTACTAGAAATGAGTGAAGTATCGCTACTTTTATTTAAATCCCACAACCCTAATGTGGGATAGAGCCCTGTACCCTGCACACGAAGTCGTGGCCTCCTTCACCACGGGCTGGTTATGAAAGAGAAGCTGACATGAAGGAGAGAGAAGGAGGAAGGGGGAGAACAGAAGGTGTATGCAAATGAGCGCGACGTGTATGAATGGGAGGGGGAATGAGTAACACCATCGACCCGAGATCGAGCCGGCACGGGCTCGTGGGCAGCTCGGAGGTGTCGTTGTGAAGGTGGTGGGCCCATGCAGAGAAACAGCTCTATTTGACTGGGACCAAAATACAGCCCAGGAGTTTACGCCACAAGATTTTTTTTTTAAAACTCTTCGTTATACTACAGTCTAATTTTCATAGGAAAGGGCTTTTAGAAAATACGATACATTAAATTATTGCTGTCAACATTAATAAAACCTGCTTCAGTGCCCGCGTGGTCTAAGGCGTCACACTAGCAATAGACTGGATTGCCGATGACAGGGAGATCGGGGTTCAAATCCTGGTCTAGTGTACTGATGGTGGTTTTTCTACATGGTTTTTCACTCTCCTTTCACGCAAATCCGGGTACATTTTCTCTAAATTCAACCTTCCTCATCCCTAACTCATTATAATAATTAGTATATATGCGTATAGCCCAAATGGGTAGTAAGACGTGGTAGTAATATACGCACTAAACGCTCGGGTTATACGCATATGTACTTATTATTCTAATGTGATAGCTAAGGATGATGAAGGTTGAATTTAGAGGAAATGCACTCTGCATTTGCAAGGCGAAAGAGTTGAAAACTAGTGAGAAAAAACCAACCTGAGTACACCCGGCTGGGATTCGAACCGCGATCTCCTTGTTATCGGTAGTCTAGTCTACTGCGAGAATAGTGCATTTAGACCATGCGGCCACCGATGTGGGTATATACGTTATCCTCCTATTTTAAACTTAGCTTAGCTATTTTTTGAATTTTTTGAACGCACACAGTACATACAAATTTGTTTTAAAGAGTCAACGGGTCCGGCCCTGAAACTATTTTAGTTTTTTAAGTAACTAGCTGGACCGCTGGAAACGTCATGCATCATTTTCACAATCAATTGTAGTTTTTAAATTTTATCAATGTAGACTCGGTATTTGTGAAATCTAAAATCAGTGCATCTCAAAGTGTGGTCCTCGCCGGATTACCAAGGGGTCCGCAGTATTTTAGGAAGTTTAGTAATAATAATTAATTTTAAAATGTTGATCGTATATAATACAAACATTTGAAATTCAATAGATTAAATATGAAATATCCCTACCAAGGTCTATTTCATTCCTCGGTAGACACATGCCATATAGAAAAGGAAATCTGTTCCAACATTAGGTCAACAAATATGTACAGTTATTTATTAAAAATTATGAGGTTTAGAATGTTAAAAATAATCCAACAGCCATTGCTTACTGATTCAATGTAATTATATTATTATGATAAAAAAAATTCAACGTTTAGATTTATAAAATAATTGTTGTTTAGTATTTATAGTTCTAAAAATTAATTGCACAGAAATAATGTTTCTACCAGCCAACTTTTCAACACCCCCCTCCCTTTCCATCCTACTTTCAGGGTGCTGTAGGCCCCCCAGTGTGTATAACTTCCATATGGTGGGTGGCTCTCCATCCCTAAAATTTTGAGAAATATTTGTCTCATTTAAAAAAATTAAATTTAAATTGTTTCAATATAACTGTTGGAATCATTTTATTAAATTGCGTGTGACTTTGCTATTGAATATTTTTAATTTTTAATATTATAATCTTATAATTTTTTATTTTCTACTTTATCTTGACTCCTTGGAAAGAGAAACAAAACAACAACAGGTTTTCGTTATGTCGTATTCAACACATCAATTCATGTAATCTGCAGCTGTCACTTTAAATAGATTAAAGTTGGTGAATAGTACACCTCGCACCTTTTATTAAAACAGAGGTCTAGAGGCAAGGTGTCAGACTTCTGTTCTAGGGGTCCAGGATTCAAACCTCGGTCCCGGCACAGATTTATCTGATTGCCAAACCCTTCCTTCACCTCTGACAAAACGTGTATTAATTACAACTTGTGAATGTGTGGAATTCCAGGCCTCACCCGTGGTTCGGATCCCACGTTAAACTATAGGTCCTCCATTTAATCTCACAATCACCCTACCATTACACATTAGCGTAAGTGCGTACAACCCGAACGGGTAGTAAGACGCAGTGCTAATAATAATAATAATAATAATAATAATAATAATAATAACAGAGGGTAGATACATCTTGTTAGTAATAATTTATTATGTCTTGTTCTTAACATTAATATTTTTTTAAAGATTGCTCTTTTGATTTAAAGTTGATATTTTTACTTGAAAATCAAGTTAGAAAGAAAACAAATGAACACCATATTCAATAGTACAATATATTCATAGATAATAACAGTTTTTAGCGTGACTTAAGACGTTAGTCTCGCAATGCATGTCAAAATCTAACAAAAACACGCCATAAGACACTCAAATGATTGCTTAGAAATTTAAACTAAAATCATTTGAGATGAACTACTAGATGAAGAAACTTTTGAGAGGCCACCATATTAAAATGGATAACCAGCTTGAAAAACCATGTACACGAGTCGTTCGGCCTAAATCACAGACAAATAACAGAAACAGATTCTCAACCTTACGGGGGTTTCCTTGCGGTCCTTTTGCCTGATTGAGTCCTTCACCACAGGGCTTCGCTTGTGTCACTGCTGGATGATGATAGGACTAACAGCAGCGATCCTAGTGTTGAAGGACTCAAGCTTCACTAGTGTCACTGCTGGGTGATGATAGGACTAACAGCAGCGATCCTAGTGTTGAAGGACTCAAGCTTCACTAGTGTCACTGCTGGGTGATGATAGGACTAACAGCAGCGATCCTAGTGTTGAAGGACTCAAGCTTCGCTAGTGTCACTGCTGGATGATGATAGGACTAACAGCAGCGATCCTAGTGTTGAGGGACTCAAGCTTCGCTAGTGTCACTGCTGGGTGATGATAGGACTAACAGCAGCGATCCTAGTGTTGAAGGACTCAAGCTTCGCTAGTGTCAATGCTGGGTGATGATAGGACTAACAGCAGCGATCCTAGTGTTGAAGGACTCAAGCTTCGCTAGTGTCACTGCTGGGTGATGATAGGACTAACCGCAACTATCTTAGTGGTGAAGGACTCAAGCTTCGCTAGTGTCACTGCTGGGTGGTGATAGGACTAACCGTAACTATCTTAGTGTTGAAGGACTCAAGTTGCCAAAAGGAGCGCAACCATTTTAACCTGGAGGTTGAGTGTCTGGGTATATTATTTGTCTGTGGCCTAGGTTCAAAGAATATCCCTACCAAATTTCGTCACAATTGGTCGGCTCAATTGACAGTAATTGAAGAAAAAAGACCCGGGGAAACGAACAAAATTCAAATTGATCAAGTTAAAACAGGACATCACTAAGATCGGTCAATTAACACTATTAATACAGTAAATTTGTATCAAGGTTGACCGTAGAAAAAAATCAATCTGTTTGTATTTTCAAAAAGGTCCTTTCTATTTTTTTTAAATGCACTGAACCGGCAAATACATAATGAGAAATTTTATTTATTTGCCCGTTTGGTTGGTAAAAAGGAATGAGTATCTTAACGTGGGACGGAAGAGAACGCGAGAAAAATACAGTGTTTTTGGAGCTCTCATGGCAAAACTTTTTTATGGCCAAATAAATGGAATATTGGTACGGTACAAACAAAGAGTTTAATTGTCTTCACATTGTGATCTCAACAGTTGTTGAGTTGTCAAGTGTCCTGGAATTTAATGGCAACTTTTTCTCTTCATTTTAAAGTTTCTCATCTAATGCCGCTATGCTCATGAGTCATGACAGATATTCAACAACTGTTGATATCACCATTTGAAGAAAATTAAGCTCTATGTTTGTACTGAAGTAATATTGTTTTATTTTTGGCCAAAAAAAGGTTTTGCCGCCAAAACACCTTTTCTCGCGTTCCCTTCAATGCCATCTTAAGCCCCGGTCACACTAGGCCGGTTGCTGGCCGCTGCTAGCAGCCTCGTGTAAACTAAAGACAGCGGCTGTTTTCAGTGATTTACAAGTGGCTTTTAAGTTGCACATGTTCAACTTTAGTAGGCACCAGCCGGTTACGTCTCCCACTCACCGCTGCACCACCAAACCAATCTGAACCCTCTTCTAGTGTCTGGTGGAACGCAGCAGTCCGTTGAAACTCCACGTGGTTGATTGCGTTCGCGTCTTCATATTGTGCGTAATGTTTTGCGCTGACAGAAATAAACTCGTCTGCGATTAGATTATGCGTTTTTTTTAAATGTATACCAAAAGTATGAGTGCTTTTGGAACGCCTCATCCATTGCGTTCCTCAAAAGGGATGAGAAGGACACATCTTTCCACTTGCATTTCTTCCTTCCTTTCTCAACCAATAGTTCTCTAACGTCCACCCTTAACAACCGTCTTAATAACTCTCATTGTGGGCCCAAAGAAGACATACTTTGTTCCCCCCCCCTCCCCCCACAGGATGCATTCAAAACTGAAAATACCCTGGTAAGACTGTGGACCTATTCACTGCCAGCCGCTGTTAGTGCCAGCGATCAGTAGTGTGAGCTCTCTGCTTGCTATTGCTGCTACTAGCCAGCAGCTGTTAGTTCCAGCGATCAGTAGTGTGAGCTCTCTGCTTGCTATTGCTGCTACTAGCCAGCAGCTGTTAGTGCCAGCGATCAGTAGTGTGAGCTCTCTGCTTGCTATTGCTGCTACTAGCCAGCAGCTGTTAGTTCCAGCGATCGGTAGTGTGAGCTCTCTGCTTGCTATTGCTGCTACTAGCCAGCAGCTTTAGTAAACCAGCGATCAGTAGTGTGAGCTCTCTGCTTGCTATTGCTGCTACTAGCCAGCAGCTGTTAGTGCCAGCGATCGGTAGCGTGAGCTCTCTGCTTGCTATTGCTGCTACTAGCCAGCAGCTTTAGTAAACCAGCCTAGTGAGAAACACTCCATAAATACATAGTAATAATACTATGAGTATAAACAATACGTCAGTGTTCTTTAAAGATGTTTGAACGTTAGTATTTACATCCGATATCATGAATGAACACTTGACAACACGATTCCCAACAACAGTCACAACTTGATCTTGGTACCATCATCTTTCCTTTCTTTATGAATTCCAAATGATCTAAGAATAAATTAAAGAAGTGAAATAGAGAGTAAGACACGGTGCATTCTTAATAAGGCTAGGATTGTCTCGAGGAAGGGGGGCGGGGGGGGGGATATCCATGAGAACAAAAAGAAAGAAAGTTCATTGTTATTCAAACGCCAAGGAGACAAAAAGTTACACAATGTATTTAAACTAACACGACACTTTGGGCAGGCTTGGTCCGGAGATTTACATAATCCACACATAAAGTTCTTGTTGGTCGCTTCAGAACTATCAAGAGAAACGACCCTTTCCCACGGACATCCTGTGCGCCGGACCAAACTTTCCACCGGGCTTTCCGTGGCTGGCGTCCATCAAACTTTCCACCGGGCTTTCCGTGGCATCCATCAAACTTTCCATCGGGCTTTCCGTGGCGTCCATCAAACTCACTGCACATGTGGTTCATCTTTGACGTATTTTATTCCTTGAAACTGTAAGCTAGGTGGGAAAGGGGGAGAGTTTCGAAATTAACTATCTTAAAACAGTATCAATAATTAGCTGGATATGAAGACGATTGAATTTAAATGAAATGTCACCGCATTTTAGTGAGGGTAGAGCGGGAAACCACTTAGGTAAAAAAAAAAAAACTAGGTACAATCAGCCGGGACTTGAGCCCTGACCTACTCATCTATAGCAAACAAAAAAACCACGATCCTTGACGTTTAGTACACGCGTTCCTCCACCGGTACGGACTAGAATAAATAGTGAAAAACTAAATAATATAATTTCACATAATTGTTTTTTAATTAAATACAAGGACCCACTTCGGTGGCCGCATCCGCATAGTCTAAGGTGATACTCTCGCAATAGACTAGACTGCCGATGACGGGGAGATCGTAGTTCAATCCCGGTCGGATGTTCAGAGGATTTTTTTTGTGCTAAATGGTTTCCCCACTCTCTTTCCACACAAATGCTGTTTCACTATCTATAAATTCAACCCTCCTCATCACTAAATCATTAGCGTAATACATAAGCATATATAATACATGCACTGTACATGAGCGTATAATCTGAATGGGTAGTAAGACGCGATGTTAAAAAAATACAATGTGTGTAGCAAAAAAAATATTGGATTTTTTAATCAGTGTTTTTGACCTTATCTCCTTAACTATAAATGTCATTATCAACTTTATTAAGAAAATGTTGCAATTTTAAACTAAAGTACAATTTTCTAAGGACCAGCCTTTCAGAATATGCAAAAACTTTTTTTTTGCAGACAGCATTGAAAACACTTTACTATAATATTCTTGTTATTTTATAAGTATTGATAATATTTATCAAAAGTGACAGCTGTAGATAACAGGACTTGACGTATGAATACGTTAAAGTAGATCTAGTACCTTTTCTAACGGTTGGATAAGGCTTTTATTTTTATTTTATTTTTTAGCACCACGTTTTACTACCCGTTTGGTTTATACGCTTGTGTACTGATTACTTTAATGGTTTTAGGGATCATGAGGGTTATATTTATATGAAGTGTACCCACATTTGCGTGGAGGGAGAGTGGAAGACCATTAGGAAAAACCACCCCCAGTACACCCAACCGATATTCTAAGCTTGACTTCCCCTACTGCGAAAGTAGCGTGTTAGACCACGTGGCCACTGAAACGGGTGATAAGGCTCTTTCTTTGAAAATTGCACAGTACAACCGCAACGATTTCAGCTTTTCTACGTCATTTGGCCATTTTTCCTATTTCCTCCTCAGGCAAACTTGAGTAAATATCCTTATATCCTCAAATTAGTTTAAGTACAGTCCAATCTTTAAAGAAAGAACTTTTGAAAAAAATACAAACTTTTTTCTGTCGACATTGATAATATTTAGCCATTTTATTATTTTATAGGTTTTGATAATATCTTGAACAGTTGAATATCACATGACTTGACGAATGAATACGTGAAAGTAGATCCAGTAACTTTTCCATCCGTCTGATTGTATGGTTAAGCACGTTTTGAAATTATTAATTTTAACATTATATTTTTTATTCTTTTTAATTGAAAAATTATATTTAGATGCGGCTATAGCCGTAATTATCAAATCTAATTCGAGTAACTTTGCTATTTAATCCATCATGATCTTATTGTTGGGTAGTCATTTCTCCTCTCTTGATTTACACATTTGTATTCATAAATAAACAATATTGGAAACCTTATACAATATTTTTATCACTGATTAAAGTAAATATATCACCCTTTTTATTAGCACCGCGTCTTACTACCCGTTCCGGTTATACGCTTATGTATTAATTAGGGATAAGAGGAAGGTTGTAATTAAAAAGTGTACCCGCATTTGCGTGGAAGGAGAATGTAAAACCATTTTGTAAAAATCAGCCTCAGTACACCCAACCTACATTCGAACCTTGATCTCCCCGTCATCGGCAGACAAGTCTACTGCGAGAGTGACGCATTAGACCATGCGGCCAACAAAACGCGTGCCATTTTGATTGAAATATTAATGATTCATTAGTAAAACTTATATAAAACACAATTTTTTTTTATATCTATGAAAATGTTAAGTAAGGTCCCGAACAATATTTATTTCAGAACAAAATTTGTCATTCAGAATAATTTGTTTAAAACCTCTTAAAAAATCAAGATTTTTTTATAGAAAAACAGAGAATTATGCTGGAATTTAATTAAAGTGTTTTGATTGGCTACCTTGAAATGGTTTCTCAAACAAACATTAAATAAAATATTTAAAAAACACAAGAAATAGTAGCTTGAAACGCTGTCAACACTGTCCCTATGTTTTGTGTAGTTGGTTGTACTAAAGAGTTTCATGGTTGCTTGCAGATCAGCGACAAGTATTGGTGCGGAAGAGGATACACAAGCAAAGGATGCAATGTAAATTGCGACGGTGAGTCCACTCTACTCACAGATTTGTGTGTTAGGGAAGCATTTAACCTTACGGGTCACTAGCAACCTGGACTGAATCACTCGTATATAAAGACTCGTTCACATGAGACAATCGTGACCGCAGCTGTCATCAAGCGGTCTCTGCCAGACTCCCATGACAGCACTGTCGCGAATAACCGGCTCCGTGGTGTAGTGGTCAGTGCATCTGGATAGAGCTTAAGAGTCCCGGGCTCGATTCCCGGCTGGTGCCTTGGGTATTTTTTCCGAAAGGAGAATTACCCCAACGGTCACTAGGGTTTGGTTTAATTAGTCTTAAGTTAGGTTTGAGTGTTTCCACTGGTTCCACACCCTCATACTCACTATCACCATCACCTCATTTCATCGAGACATGGAAAGAGCCTCCACGGAAAGGATGTATGATTAGTACATTCGAGCGTCCCCTGAGCAATGGTACATTAGTACTGGATAATCTTTACATTACTGGGCCACGAAGGATATAGCCCAGACCCTCAATAGTAGTATTACTGTCACGAATCAAATAATTTTAATGTGGGATAGTGTGACAGTAGCACTGCCGTGGTAACACCGTCAACTATAGCAGTTACTTGCACAGTGTGAACAGGTATTGTAGGCCACTGCTGAGACAGTGGTTATTTTAGCACTGCGTCTTTGTAGGAAATGTACCCGCATTTGCATGTAGAGATAGTGAAAGATCATTTAGGGAAAACCACCCTTAATATACCTGACCGAGATTCGAAACTCGATCTACTCGTCATCGGCAGTCTACTAACACTAGAGTAGCGCGTTAGACCACGCGGCCACCGAAGCGTTGAGACAGTGTTGAAAAGCAAGCTACCATATCACATCTGAAACTAAAATATAATTGAGCATTCATTCATCTGGATCAGAAGTTCAACAAACATGTATTGATTAATTCGAAGGGAAAAAAATTATAGAATGATTCAAGAATCGTCTAGCGATATGTACCAACTACGCTAATGGTTTTAGGGATTAAAAAGGTTATATTTATAGGAATAGTACCCATATTTGCGTGGAGGAAGAGTGGAAAACTTTTTATTGGAAAACCTCTCTCAGTACACTCGACCGAGATTCGAACCTCGATCTCCCCGTCATCGGCAGTCTAGTTTACTGCGAGAGTTGCACGTTAGACCACGCGGTTACTGAAGCGGGGTCTTATTAAAGTTATTTGCAAGTTTTGGGGGCGACAAATGCCCCGCTTGACCCCCACACCCATAGTTCCTACGTGCAACAACTGGAGAGTCACATTAGCACTAGAAATATTCCCCTCGCCGGTCGCGCACTTGACTCGGTCGGGTAGTATATTATAGTGGTTCTCCTCTCTCGAAGCACGTGGGCAGAGTGACCTATTTGCTCACTCGACCCCCCCCCAACCCCCACCATAACTTTACTTACAAGTCTTGCCGAGTTCCTTCATAAACTACAGCAGTACAGTCCAATTTTCATAAGTAGGACCGTTAAGAAAATACTAACATATTTTTTGCAGTTTTTTTTTGTCACCGCGTCCTAATACCCGTTAGGGCTGTAGGAATAATAATTAATAATTACGCCAATGTACTAGGGATGGGGATGGTGGAATCTATATTGAGTGCACCCGCGTTTGCGTGGAGAAATTGAGGTTGGAAAACCATTTAGAAAATACCGCCTTAAGTATACCCAACTCGGATACAAACCCTGATCTCCCCATCATCAGCAGGCAGTTTAGTATATTGCGAGAGTGACTGACGACTTAGACCATTCGACCACCGAAGCTTTTTTTTTTGCCGACAACATTGATAATATTTTACAATATTATTAGTGTTATTTTATAGGTATTGATAATATCTATTATATTATTATTATTATTATTATTATTATTAGCACCACGTCTTACTACCCGTTCGGGTTATACGCATTTACGCTAATGTGTAATGGTGGGGTGACTGTGAGATGAAATGGAGGACCTACAGTTTAACGTGGAATCCGAACCACGGTGGAGGCCTGGCATTCCTCACATTCACAAGTTGTGATAAATACACATCTTGTCAGAGGTGAAGGAAGGGTTTGGCAATCAGATAAATCTGTGCCGGGACCGAGGATTGAACCCCGGACCCTCAGCACAGAAGTCCGACACCTTACCCCTAGACCNAATCTGTGCCGGGACCGAGGATTGAACCCCGGACCCTCAGCACAGAAGTCCGACACCTTACCCCTAGACCACCAGGTCACCCAATATCTATAAAAAGTGATGGCTCCAGATAACATAGCTTGACGTATGAATACATGAAAGTAGATATATATCCTGATTTAGGTAGGAAGAACAGTATCTTGTAGATACTAAAGTTACTAAAACGATTTTAATATAGTCATACATCAAGTTGCGTTGTCTGCAGTTGTCACTTTTGATAGATCTTATCCTTTCATTTTTATTTATTTGAGGTTTTTTGTCTGATCGACTGATAATATAGGCACATGACTTATAAACTAACCTAAATCTAGAACAGACACAACATCCATCCCCCCGGCCATCAATTCATCACTATGCAAGGGGAAACCCACATTTCAACAATTATGAATTTTACGGTCATCCCAGGAATCGAACCCGGGACCCTCAGCTCACTAGAGAGACACGCTACCAGCTGAGCTAAGGTGTCAGACGATATATATCTTATTAATACCTATAAATAACATAATAATCTAATGATAAATAGCTAAGCTATTATATTTGTTAGTTACGATTATAGCTGCATTTAAACATTATATTCTTTTAAATGGAAAAATAACACCTGGATACAGAATTGAACCCGGGACCTTTGGCTTACTACGCCAATGCTCTAACTACTGAACTATCCAGGAGTCGTTCTATGCCGTTAAATATGAGTGACCTTAGGCATGAGACAATTCCTGGATAACTCATTGGTTAGGGTATGGGCGTACTAAGACAAAGGTCCCGGGTTATGTTCCCGTGACCAAACGTAATTTTTCAATTTAAAAAATATGATAAATTATATAGTAAAATCTTATCAATGCTGGCCGCAAAGAAATGAATATGTTTAAATTTTCTCAGCTGTTCTTCCAACCAGAATCAGCGTATAGTAACTTTTCTGTCAGAATAAGGTCCTTTCTACAAAAACTGTACTGTACTAACGGAAAATACAACCCCAGGCAGCCGATACGACATTCCCGACTGTATATGGAGTGTGTGCTTGTGTGACATGTGCAGAACTCATCAGCGACGACATCACGACCTCGTCAACTTGCGTCAAGAAGATAAACAAGAGACGCGGGTTCTGGTCGTGGTACGGCTGGGCGAACAAGTCACCAACTGCCCGACATCCGGCACTGCCAACCTCCGCCTCACAACACCAGCCAGTATGACATCGTCCGGTTTTGATAGGACGTACCGCCCGTAGTTGGTGTACAGTCCGTATTTTCATAGGAAGAGGCTTTATATTGCGGCTAGAAATGTTACTAGATCTACTTTCACGTGTTCATACGCCAAGCTATGCTATATGCAGCTGTCACTTTTATATACATTATCAATACCTATAAAATAACATAAATAATTCAGTAAAATGTTATCAATGTTGGCTGCAAACAAAAAAGCTGTATTTTCTAAAGGTTTCTTTCTATCAAAATCCTAATATAGGTAAGCCTACTTTTCGTTTACCCTGTTAGCTAGCAAGCTTACCTTTCATAGTTCCACTAAGGCGTAGCTTATAAAATAGGCTCATAGTGTAACTCACTATTGGTACGAATGCTACCTTTCAGGGTAGATAAACTGACGTACAAGAAGAACTGTTTATTAAATAAAAGCATAGTTATTAATTTTTGGATCAACACGGTTGTTATTTTATAGTTAAGGTGGGGATGTAGGTAAAGCGAGAAAAGGTTGGGTTTTTTTTACAGTTTTTATGGCAACACTTTTTTCTGGTCAAAATAAATCAAATACTTATTATTATTATTAGCACCGCGTCTTACTACCCGTTCGGGTTGTACACACTTACGCTAATGTGTAATGGTAGGGTGATTGTGAGATGAAATGAAGGACCTACAGTTTAACGTGGGATCCGAACCACGGTGGAGGCCTGGCATTCCACGCATTCACAAATTGTGATTAATACACGTCTTGTTAGAGGTGAAGGAAGGGTTTGGCAATCAGATAAATCTTTGCCGGGACCGAGGATTGATCCCCGGACCCCCAGCACAGAAGTCTGACACCTTAACCCTAGACCGCCAGGTCACCTCAAAAAGTTCAAATACTGCTTCAGTACAAACCTAGAGAGTGTCCTGGAATTAAATTACAGCTTTTTCTCTCAATTTAAAAAGTTTGTCAACTAATGCCACCATGACAAATATTCAACAGCTGTTGGTATCACCACGTGAAAAAAATTAATATACTGTTTATACCGGAGCAATATTGAATTTATTTTGGCAAAAAAGTTTTTCTATAAAAACTTCAAAAAGCACTGGCCTTTTCTAGCGTTCCTTGAATACCAACCTTAGGGGCTGTCCTTAATTACGTAAGACTTTTTTAATATGATTTTTGAACCCACCCCGGTCCCCCCTTCTCCCACGTAAGGGATGGTAAGATTTTCCATCCTCCTCCATCTTACGTAATTTCTTATGATTTGGTAAACTTGGCAAATGCGGGTACACTTCCTCTAAATATAACCTTCCTCATCCCTAAAACAATTAGAGTAATTAGTACATAAGCGTACAGCCCAAACGGGTAGTAAGACGCGGTGCTAAAAAAATATTGTAGTCAAATTAGGTTTAACACATTAAATGTAGGTCTAAACGAAATATAAATGATATTTTATAGTTGATAAATTTATTTTCTGTGAATTTAAAAAAAAATTCTGTCTCACCATAAACATTTATAAAAAACACGTAATTTAAGGGCGGCCCCTTATAAATAATGTCAAAAGTGACAGCTGCAGGTCCCATGACTCGACGTATGAATACATGAAAGTAGATTCAGTAAAGTTTCTAGCTGTCACATAGGGTTCTTTCTATGTAAATTAGAGTTTACAATTCAAGAAATGTCGAACTGGTTATATAAAAATACACATGTCGTGCTTTTAACAAAAATTGTTACTACTCCACGTGGTCCCAAGTAATTAGGTCCTATAGTCACCCGGTGGTGGTGGTCATATTTTTATCTGCACAGAGAGTACAAGTAACCTCTGCCCTATCAAACCCTATCAAACATCAACAATTAATTGAAGTTTATGATCCTGCTACCAGGAATTGATTTCTTAAGAGAGTAAACAAACCAATTCCTTTTTTTATGCTAGTATGTAGGTTATAATTCATAGTTTGAATGCGATAGCAAAGATGGTTGTTTACGAAATAGGTTGGTCACACTAAACTATACCATGATTTTGATAGGAGGCTCACTTTCTACCACCAACATTGACGGAAAGTCCCTCAAATTTGGCATTCTAGAAAATATGATTTATTCACTATAAAGTTCATCTAAAAACTTATCAGAAGGTCCAATAATACTTTTTACGGGTTACTGTATGACTTCTCTTTACACTTATTGATTAAATTTATTAAGAATGTAAGGACAATTTTAGTTTATTTCCCGGCATTATGGCAACATGAACTTCCAGTTTTCAAATAACGGGCTTCCTATGATAATCAGGCTTTACTTTCGCTTGATACCTTTTATCATGAAGTGATGATCATTGTTGACAATAATTGTATATTCAAATGATAAATTTGTTTTTGTTTGGGAAATTGTTAGTGTATTATTACTGTTGTACTTTATAGAGTTGAAATTCATTAATCGAATTACTAATCTACTCAAAAGCCTATAAATTACATTCATGTTTAAAATAAATCCACACGTAATGTTACTTTGGTAAGTCATGTGTGTCCTAAGGAGGCTGTCTCGGTCAGTGAGAAAGTATCAATCGCTGTCAGACCAAGTGGCTTAAAATATATATTGGTGTTTGTCGTTTTCTGGAACTACTTCTCTTTTATGTTTACGCTTATATTCTGTTTCTCCCTTCACCTACAATCAAACTTTGTCAAGTCAATAAGAAAGAGAGGAAAGAAAACTACGACACTCCTTAAATCAAGATAAAGAGGAAATCTCGCTGCTAGTTCTCAAATATCTTAAAACATTCTGTTGTGAGGCTAAATATAGAGCCCTTTTTCATCAAGACTAGTCTCATAGCTCCACAAATATATTTTAAAAGAGCTAATGCCACATTTTCACACATTTGTTTCTAGTTAAAAGTCAAACTATAGGGTTGTTAGGGAAAAAACAGCCCTCTTGTAATTTTTCGACTTTAATGGCGTGAAATATATTTTGGAATAACGCATTGTATAATTAAATATTGCATTAGAGCTGAACGTCTGCGGTAATTTCTCGGAGACCAAGGCGGCCCTCTTAATTAAACTTGATTTCTTTCTTTTATAACGTCGTAACACAAACAGATTTGTTAATACCAAAAAGTAATTAATAAAGTGTCAGTAACATCGTTAGCTAATGTTAAAAATGTGGCCGTTTTGATCATTAGCTAAACACGAAAACGAGTATTACCAACTTACTACTGCATTTTCGGGCTATAAACTAAAAATTAAATGGTACACCATCCCGTTTGAATCCCAGCTGGGTGCACAGAGAAGGGTTTATTTTCGTGGGTGATTTTTCACTCTCACTCTGCCTAAATGCGTGTGCATTACCATCATCAATCCCATTAACATCATTAAAATACGTAAGCATATCGCCTGGACGGGTAGTAAGACGCCATTTATTTGTTTATTTATTGTATATATTTAGAGAAATTTGGGTAGGGGAAGGGAGAAACTCTTACCTTCCCCAGTTTAGGGGATTCCCCCTACAGGCAGATTTTTTATTTTAAAAATTTAGATTTAACTCTCAAAAGTGGTGTTTTAAGGTCATCTAGAACTCCTGGAAGTAAAATAAAAGTAAATGTAAATGTAAATGAAACAATTCAATATTTATAATAAAATGTTTATAATAGTTCTCAAATGTAGGCTACAAGTTGTTATTTACATTATATTTCTGTGTTTGCTAGTTTTGGCATACGCTCAACTTCTTCTTGTAGGTCTGAAATGATATTGTAGACATGCAGAAGAGCCAAACCAAAAAGTCTTCTTTCCATCAAAGTTGTCCTCAGCTGTGTCTTGATTAGACGCAACAATGACACAGCTAGTTACCCTTAACAATCTTGGCAATACCTAAATCTGAGTTTTCCTGTGTATTATAAGTTCAGGATCGCAATGGCCTAGGAAGCTTTCAACAAAAAGAAGTCAGCAAGTCGAGTTTGGAATTTAGGAAGAAACTGATGAAATCCTTCATTTGGAGCATCGCGCTGTATGGAGGAGAAACTTGGACTATCTGGAAGATGGAAAAGAAAGGATACTTGGAGAGCTTTGAAATGTGGTGCTGAAGAAGACTTGTGAAGATCAGGTGGACAGAAAGGGTGACAAATGAAGAAGTTCTAAGAAGAGTGGGGGAGAAGAAAACCGTTTTGGATGTGATTCTTCAGTGCAAAGTAAACTGGATCGGACACATCCTTAGGAGGAACTTTCTTCTGCACGATTTCGTAAAAGGAAAGGTTGAGGGAAAGAGGAGCTTAGGAAGAAGGAGGATTCAAATATTGGATGACTTGAAGGAAAGAAGAAAATTCTGGGCGCTGAAGGAGACAGAGGACAGGGTGCAATGACGATCTAAGTTCAATTACAAAAGAAATGGACCTGTCCTAAGACAAAACACATAATAATAATAATAATAATAATAATAATAATAATAAATTCTTGTCCTTTCGCCTGGCTCTTTACGTGCCACCGTTTCCGTTGATCTACTCAGAAGTATTTATTTTAGTTGAATTCCAATCTTTTCGTCCAGTGCCTGATCATTTGGGGGAGGGGGGATTCCCCACCCTCCTATTCCCACCTTGGATCTACCCCTGTATTTAATAAAGAACCTTGTTGTCACCTAGTGATCTTGGAAGACTGAAGAGCGAGGAAGAGAAATAAAATAGAGAAGTAATTAGAAGTTATGCTCACAAAAGTTTAAGAACTTGTGAGTTCCAGTTGAGATTTCTAGAAAAGGGCCAAAAGGCTACCGAAGTTTTGGATCAAGAAGTCAATTAATAACTGTACTCACATCACAGCGCCTCTAAAGAGAGGTACACTAGAACCTGGTTAATCCGAACTAATTGGGACCTAAGTGCGTTCAGATTAGCGAAAATTCTGATTAACCGGGGGAATACAGGGATAGGCCCTACAATCATTTCACGAATTTTAAATTACAGTCAAATGAGTCTAGTCAAATTTTATTTATCAAACTGGTGTATAGCACGTATTATGAACTGTAATTATTGTTAGTTGCAAGAAACACATTGTGTTAACTACAACATGTAAATATTTAGCAGGGTTTGTTCTAACGGGGTTTTACTGTACAGGCAACAGCATCGACACCAAACTAATAATCTTACAGCCGCTTCGATGGTCGCATGGTCTAAGCCTTGAGGCATCTTTCTCGCAAGATGACAGAGAAATCGGGGCTCGATTCCAGTAGTTTTTTTTTAATAAATGGTGTTCCACTATCTACCAACGCAAATGCGGGTACACGTCCTCTAAGTTCAACCTTTCTCATCCCTAAACACATCAGCGTGATTACTAAACACATGTATATCACGAACGGGTATTAAACGCGGTGACAAAAAAATACCAGTGTTTGGGATCTTCTG